>JARHVA010007661.1:40000-55000 GCA_037957365.1 Torreya grandis | reverse complement strand
CTATTTATGTTTGCTTTAATATTCCTACACAACATAATATTTATTTCATACTTTTTATTTATAATACAACTAATAATACACCACCATGACCAATTTATATTGATTTATCTTTTGGTGTTGTTTATATTAGAGATAAAAATAAAACCCTAGTTCCTAAAAATGTTAAGCATACCATAGAACACATATATTATCCAATACCAAAGGATTTATTTATGTAAAAATGTAAAAATATATTAAAATTAGAATTAACAAAACTATCTAAATGATCTATAATGTGTATTCATGTGGTTCCCTCATGAAATATTTTACATATCCCATTGCTTCATGTGTCCTTAGTCATAATTTTCCTCTACAAATTTGAATGCCTAAAATTAAAATATCAAATGGAAGGTATGACCCTTTGCATCAAAATAAATCCTATTTATATTTATGTTTTTTTCTTATGATGAATTATTTATGACCAATATTTTCCATAGTCTAAGTCTTGAGGAATATAATTTGTATTATTTTTATACCCTCTATATGGCCTCCATATCTCAAATTAATTATTTGGTACTAATATTATTATATGGGTTGATTATAAAAAATATTCAAAAAGTCACATTTTCTAAAATTTTAAAACTCAAATACGGGACTTGTAGTGAATGTAGTTTAATACATACTTAGATCTAGTAGTATCTAAAACAAACCCATTTTTTTAGAGTTGTTACTATTAATTATAAAATGAATTTATGATTAGGACCCACTATGTCATGTTATTTTATGCATAGCCACTTGTTACTTCATTGTATTAATCCCATAGCCCATAATCTACGAAAAACCTTAACTAGGGAGATTATCTATAGTAGGTTAGAAATGTAAGAATGTTACCATATTAATTTTACATCTAGCTTAGGGAATATATTTATGTGTGTGCATATGAATAGGTCCTGACCTATATGAGGAACTAACCTTCCCAAAATGACCCCCTAGGTGTTTTTACCCTACCTAAGTATCTCATATCCATGGAAGCTCAGGTATGGGTTGGGGTTGGTAATCTAACCTTATCACACATGGGATTATTGAGATAATAATTGAGGTTATTAATGGAATTTTAACATTTGGGATCGGTAATAACTAACACAATATTTTTTAATTCCTAAAATTAGAAGTTAAAACATTTGTTTACAAACTCTGATTCCTAGAATATAAGTGTCATTGTACTACCTAACTTATCACTAATATTAACCATAAAAATGTTAGAATTTGGAAATACACATATAAAATCCCTCAAATTATGATATTATATTTAAATTACTAAACATAATAAACTTTTTGTAACTAAATAACCCATTATAGTAATATCACTTTTTAGATCATTGTATTATGATCTATAAGCTTTACAGATCATTGTATTACATGTTTTCACTTATCATTAACCATATTACACAAAAAAAAATTATAATTTATAATATAGTTAAGTTACCACGGTCCTTGTCATGTTGATATAGTCATGCAAGTGATCATCATACCATTAACCTAAGATGCCTAACTTATTCTCCCGCTAATAATAGAAAATACTGTAGTTACAAAGTTATAGATATAATTCATATAGTGTTATCGACTTATCAATTGGTAATTATGAAAAATAACTAGTTAAATATGTAGGGTTTATTTCCAAAAATAAAAGTACATCAATCAAATTTAATTCATGCAATTGTAAGTCCTTTGCATTATTCACTAGATTTGGTAGTTAATTCCTCTAAGAACATTGAATAGAATTTTACTAATAATACCTTAAATTAGATAATCTATTAAAATATTAAATTTAACAAAACTAAAAATCCTATTACTACTTTTAAGAAAAGTGTGATTTTTATACAAAACTAACTTCTTAACCCAACTAAATGCAGTTTTTTTTATAGACATAGCTATTTCATTATCATGATCCTCAAGTATCCATTTAATCTAATGCCCACAAGATTTAAATATTATATTATACTATAATAAAAAAAGTAAAATTAATTTATTTTTGAAACCACAATTTCAAAAAATGAAATAACTTTATAATTAGAGGATAACTTTATTTACTATAATTTTAAGCCATAATTTCACTACAGTGTCAATTGTTAATATTAAGTAGTAACTTCCCATCACTAATTCTAATTTATTAATAACCAACCAAATAATATAAACAAGGTTAAAATAATATTTTAGTATAAATACTATCCTTATTTACAGTGAAATCAATTTCCAACATAGAGACCCAATTGGATAACAATTTTATCATACAAAATGAAATATCCATCTCAAACATATAATAACACTATCAATACATATTAAATTCATTGATAATAGGGATTGTGTAACTTTAGTGATAGAATATAATATTAATTTTTATGAATAAAAATATGATTAAACAAATGTAATTTAATCATTTCATCTTCTAACTTATTACACTTGGTTGTAGCATTCCAAGGAACAATTCAAAGTACATACATATTGTCACAGGAATGGTCTTTTAACACAATATTATGCTTTCCAGTAATAATTCTAATCTCAATTAAATGATAACTTATGTACAATTGTATATAAGTAAGCCCTAAAATAATTTCTAACATCAAAACTAATCAATTAAATAAAAAATTCTAAGATAGTGATTATTTTAGACTTTCAATCCATCTGAGGATGCACATTTATAATTTGAAAAGTATACAAATTTACTAACCCAACATAGAAAGTTTGAAACATATAAATAAAAAAATAATTGAAAAGAATGAAAGTAATAATCAACTAGGAATCCATATAGATTAATATCATTTGTATGGGTATGTTTCTATCTTTATTTAATATATCAAGAAATTAATAGGTTAAAATTTATAAGCTATGTTATAGGAAACCAATAATTAGATAATAATTAAATATAATGGGATACTATAGATTTTTTCAAAATGGAAACAAACCAATATAAAAATCAAGTGACCAAATGGATTTGTATTAGAGAGCATCCTTACATTAACTGACCTAACCCATTCTACGAGCCCCATAATTGGTGGCCCTCACAACCCCCAAGCATCAATTGGTAGGTGGAATATATAATTAAATGTTTTAGAATGAGGGTATGAGCAATGGTTACACATAATCCATTTATAAAAACTAAATTTTCTACAAATAAAACATTCAATAGATACTAAATTCACAATAAAAATTAAATATTAATCTTGACACAAAACTTAATCACAAATAAGCACACTTGCATTAGAAATCCTTGTCTTTATTTGAATGAGTTTTTGGTATAGATTTAGATATGAAATATAAACTTACAACCATTCATCATTTATTAAATCATACCAATGTAAAAAAAACATATTTAAACAACAACAATGAGTTAAAATCATCACTTATAGGCAAAACATAAATATGAAACATTCACATGCTATTTTGATTCAAAACTAGTTTAATAAAGTCACCAAGAATTTAAATTATTTCCCTTAAACCATATAATTATGTAAAACAATTTAAATACTTTTAATAAGTATAGAAAAGTGGTAAATGGTTATAAATGACCCTAATAGAGTGGGTTGAGTTCATGAATAATTTATATGCAAGATAATGACATCAAAGATCTAAAATGATTTAAACCAATTACTATAAAAATACATAGAGTTATTCTATGGTAAAATTTCCTTGTATTTTAACCCATACACCTCTAATAGGTAATATATCACAACATAAATAAAAACCCCAACAAATAAAATATATACGAATAGGAAAAGGAGGTTATGTTTCTAAAATGTCATACCTAGGTTCAATATCAAAGTGGCCATATAATCAGAAGAAATAAAGCATTCACCAAATTAAAAGGGGTTTTAAATTATTTTGAGTTTAAAGGGAGAGAATATAAAAATAATTTTTAAACCCAAAATTCCAAAATGGTCTGGTTGCATAAATCTGCCATACCCATTAAATTAGGTAAGCCATATACAAAATAAAAAGGATTGACATAAATATTAATTGATTTTAGGCTTTATAGGTTAATCATAAAATCCTATGGCTTCCTCATGAGCTGTAAAATATTAAATTTAATTTCACAAAACAATTAACAGATATTCATTTTCTTCTTTTTTTTTAAAATAATGCATCACTTACGTATGAATAACTTGTACTAAAGCAAGTGGAATGGATTTCTAATGACTTTTTTAATTGTGAAAACATATTTCTTGTTCCTTCCTTATTTATTACCCATGGATCAAGCTATTGTATTCTCCCTCATTTCTCTTAGAAGGGTTTTCAATCTTCATTACTCACTATGGCCACCATTTGTTTTCTTCCCACCCCACAAATGTCTTTTCTTGACATCTCCATTATCCAAACCATTCAATTGAAATGTTATGGGAGAATAACCAAAATATACAAAAATGATGACATCGCATTGATTCATTCCATCGACCAATATTTTTGGTCATTATGATGTTTCTCTAACTTGTAAAAGGTTGATGACACAAAGGCCATGATTAAGCAAAAAAAACTTTATTAAAACAATATTAGGGTCCCTACACCTAATATATGTCAAAATAATGAATAAGACGGTAAAATAAACATCACTAAGGGGGCCAAGTGTTAACAATACGATAATGAACCCCACAAGCAACATAACATAAAATTTGTTTAAACACATAATAATTAACAAAAAAAAATAAGGAAGGCATAATGAAGACACCAAGTGATACAATGGGTCAAGAACAAGGATGATAAAATTCAAATGAATAACAATAATATTATACAAGATGATATTAAGAAGTGAGCAGGACAAGATAAATTAAAAGAAAGAACAAAATGACATACTGTTATTACATAAATAACTATATGGATTATACATGTTTTCCTTTTTAACTATGTTGGTATAACTTGAATGCTCACTTCCCCTATGCCTTATTTCCCTCACTTCTAGATACCATTACCACCCTAGCTCATTTACTTGTAACTATAACTACAAACATGCATCAACAACATGTACACAACATGATAATATATAATTGAACTAAATAGGGTAAATAGTTATAAATGAATCAAGATCAATAATAAAATCATGATAACTAAATAACCTTATATGAAATATAATCCATAACTATAGTAATTACTTAAGTATCAACTAAAACTAACAAAACTAACCTAATCAAAATATAAGCATCACTAGTCTACCCAATCTACCAATCATACAGTAAATGTCAAAATGATAGATCTAAAAGTATAGTTAAATAGTATAAATGTATGGTATAAAACATATAATAGTGTATGAAATAGCGTATAAATTTGAATTGTAACATCTTCTTCTACTTAGTGAGGATATGTCCTAATGATATATCAAGATAACCAAGGATAATGTTGTTTAAACAGTTATGAATCTTTCCAAGTGGCACTCCTTTTACCTAGTGGATCCCATTAGATCAAGACATATTAAATTTATCAATTTATCAATTTAATGCTATGATAATTGAAGATTTTCACTAGGTCCAAATATTTCAAATCCAACACATGAGATGGATATGATACATATTTCCTTAGTAATGTAATGTGAAACATGTCATGAATTATTGACATAAAAGGAGGTAAATCCAAACAATAGGAAATAAGGATGACCTTATCCATAATGTCAAATGGGATAACAAAGCAAAGATCAGAATTGGAGGTTTTCTCAAACTTGATTGAACACTTATATTGTCTTACCTATAAAAAGAAATTTCACCCAATATAAATTTATGAGGCATAATTTCTAGATCAAATTAAATCTTTTGAGAATCTAAGGTAGACTTCAAATTCTAGTATATTGTGGCCATCTACTCATTATATTTTAGTAATAATTATAAACCAGAAATGGCTTGATTTTATAAATTATCCCTTCCAAGTGGGGTTATGCATTTCCATTAATATAGGGCTTGAAAGGGACCCATTTTGATTACAAAATGATAATTGTTATTGTAATCAAAATAAAATAAATGGAGACAATACTTCAATTTTAATATATTGATCCATGACATATATGTCTAATATGTTCTTAACCACATAGTTTAGCCTTTCAGTTTGACCATCCATTTTTAGATGGTATGAATAACTAAAATTCAATTGAGTGCCAAAAGCTATGGTCAAATTTTGGTAGAACATTGAAGTGAAAAAAATATATCTATAGAAAATAATGACCTATGGTTTATCATTAAATTGAACCACTTATTTCACAAAGTGTTTAATGAATACAATTGCATCATCTATAAAATTCATAGTAATAAAGTGGTCAACCTGGCTTGACTTAGAAATAAGTAAAAATATAGTGTTGTCCCATTTAATATATTTAGGTAGTCAAATAATAAAATCAGTCAAAACTACTACACATTTATATCTTGGTATGTTGTGTGGGTATAACAAACCCACATGATGCTAATGTTTAACATTTACATGATGACATTACAAACACCTTTCCTTAAAATTGACTATGTCATGATTTAGGGTAGACTATGAATTGAGTATTCTCATCTCATGGGTAATTTTTGTAACCCCTAGATGGGTAAAATGGGATGTTGTATGCACATATTATAGCACAACATTACATATTCCACCCAATTTAGGTACAAAATTTCTCTTTAAATTCCTTATAAGGTCATGTTTATCAATAGGATAAATAATAAAATATTTTGATAAAGGCTCAAAAACCAATCCCATGCTTACTTCTTAGTAGTATTTATCAGTAAGCTACAATTTTAAGATAATGCTTTTGAAATTTCCTTGTAAAATAGATAAGGTAGAATGTTATGTGCACCTACTGAGTGTTTTAGCCATGTGATTTTCCTTACCATTCAAATAATATATGTCTATGTAAAAATTACTAAAAAAATCCATCCATCTACATTAGCAGACATTTAAATGGTCTTGTGAAAATAGGTACTATAGGCTATGGTGATTGGACTCCACCTTCCAATGTTTGCTTAGCAAGAAGTGCTTCCATTATTTTAGTCTGTGAACTATGGCAAAAATTCCTAAAAAATGTGTGGGATAGTTATTTTAAGCTTATTCAAAATTATAGGACTCATAGGTCACCACTTTACCATTTTATGTTAACACACCACTCATGTCATCCTTAGAAGTGTCAACCCACATCATGAAATGACCATTTTTGCTAGGTATAATTAGAATGGGATTTGTAAAAAAAATTTAGAGATTTTTGAAACACTCTTCACATTGATGTTAACACACGATGTTTTTACATTTATGTTATATGGACATAATAGGGTTGACTAGGTGGGAGAAATTTGTCACAAATGGTCAATAGTACCAAGTCAAGCCCGTAATAATCCACACTTGGTGCACATTATAAGGAGTAGGCCACTCAAGAACGACTTGAATCTTCATTAGGTATATAAAAATTCACTTATTAGAAATTACATGAACCATGTAATGTATTTTATTCTAATATAAGGTTATTTTAGATAGCTTTCCAAACGTTTTGTGATGTCCTAGCCTCTACAAAACAAGCCTCAAGTGTTGATATTGTTCAACTTCATTCTTGGATTACATGAGAATGTCATATAAGAACACTACTATAAATTTTTCCAAAAATTATTTGAAATTTCTATTCATCTTATTTATAAGCACATTAGGTGTGTTTATGAGTCCAAATGGCAAAATAGTGAACTCATAATGAATGTACCAAGTGAAGAGGCCTACATTTCAAATGTCCTCCACGTTGATCCTTAAATGATGCTAGCTAGATCATAAATCAATTTTTCAAATACTACTACATATTTCATCTAATAAAATAAATACTCAATTTAGGGTAGTGGGTAATGATTTTTTATTGCCTCTATTTTAGAATGTGATAGTCAATTGATAGCCTTAAAGTACCATTATTCTTCCTTACGAGGACCACCAAAGCTGTGTAATGTGACAGACTTGGATATATACTTTAGTTATCCAAATGTTTCTTCAGATGAACTTTTAACTCTTAAAAATATACCACATTCATTTTATAATGGGATTTTGATGCATGGGTTGTCCTTGCTATAACCTTAGTGGAGAAATCAAACTCACATTTAGGTGGTAAACTAGGTAGCCTTCTAAGAGAGACATCCATAAATTTCCATATAACTGGATAATCTGAACATAAGTATTATTCTTCTTTGGGAAATTCCTATGCATGGACATTATAGAGTTTAGACCCTTTCCTCACATCCCTCTTTAATTATATATCTAAGAGAATTTTATGTGTTTTAGACCTTGAAGGCTTTGTATCTTTATAAAAAATCATTTTTATTAGCACATTACATCCTTTTTATTGAGTAATAAAATGATCCATGGTGTAATTATAGAAAATACATGCCCATTATGATATATTAAGACCTCAATGGTGCTAAAAATAAATTCACCCTAGTTATAAAAATTTTAGGATCAATTTTAGTTTCATCAAAGCATTCCTGAATAGGTACCCTCTTGCCAGTACCAAACTCAACTTTGCAGTCTTATCTTAATGTAATAGATTTATAATTGCACATATTTACTATAAAATGTGTAAAAAAATTATTTTTTTACCATAAATAATTAAAATATTATTAATATTACTAGATATATTACCTCTTTTCTGTATTGATGTAACCTAAAAATCAACTTTAAAATTTTCAACTACTATATAAACTCTATGTTTTGTTGGTTTCACCAGTTTTAGTTTTTTGTAGTCTTTAAAGTAGTTCTTATCACCACATTACTAAAACACTACATAACTTTAAGTATATATTAGGAAAGTATTTTACCATGTGGCTTACCCACAGTAATTGTTTTGATGTTTTTCATTCCAAAAAGACCTAGTGTTTGAGGTGTTTTGAGACTTATAATTTTTATTTTGACATTGGAATTAGTTGAAACTTCTATTTTTCTAATATAACATGTTTTTCTTGTCTAATTTTTTGAAATATTAGGTGGTGGAGGTAGATTTATGGTTTTCTATTACTACCTATTCAGTTTAATGTCTCATCTCACCTTTTATTGAGTCTTTTCTTTTTCATACCATTTGGGTAGATTCCATAATATCTATTAGCATATAAATATTACTCATATTGACATAATGAATTATTCTTTACTTTAGACCCAGATTTAGCTCATTTATTTGATTTACTTGATCATGCATATAGTTTACATGACATATCAGATTCGATAACTTATTTTCATTTTTTTAAACAGTTATATTTTCCTAATTCATACACAAAAAGTCTACTATTTTATTCTCCTTCAAAATTGAACTCAAGTAACTTTTTTATAACTGAATCTCAGAAGTTGACTAGGTAAGGGTCATAGGATGATACCCCTCAAAGTCATAAAGATGATTCCAACAAATAGTAACATGACCATTTAACTGATAGATGTAAACTCTTGCCTTCACATTCAATGTCATGTCAAATAGGTGAAAATATTTTAGTAAGTTTATGATCCATTCATAGAATGCATTTATTAATTCCTCACCTAAAAATATAGATGGGGGAAGATTTTTTAGCTCCCTGATAATTGGATCTAATATTATTATTGGTACTTCCTAGAGTTCTTATATCTCTACTTGTCCAACTTATAATCATGAAAATTTGTTCCTTGGAAGCACACTCAAGATTATTCAATATATGCTCTTAATTTTTAATCCTGAATTTAATAGTATTAAGATCTATGAAGATTATATGAAGTAGTTATTCTTGCTTATCAGTTGGGTTGTCTCCAACTGCATTAATACTAAGTGATTTAATGTTGTCATTTCCATTGTGAATAAGAGGTTCATTTCTATTTTGATTGAGGTTTTGGGTAGCATGACCCTTAGTCTAAATTTACCCATGACTCAATGTGTATGACTCAACACTAGCCTATCAATACATTTATCATTATCAACATGATTGATACCATATCTAGTTTTAACCATTTTCCTAAGAAGTCAAAATATATTCTCTTAGTCAACATTTATTAGGGATAAACTCTTCAAAAGTGTTTTTTTATAGATGTGGTTATAATTTAGTAACTATGGCATAGTCTCTAATACTAGATGAAATAAACACCAAAGAAGATAAGAGTGTTTTTAATTTTGGTTACAAAATAGAGATGTGAGTAGGGCCCACTATGTCATGTTTAGTTATGTGTAGACACTTTTTACTTCATTGTATTGATCATAGATCTCATAAAATAAATTATGTCTATGAAAAAACATAAATAGTGAAATTACCTCTGGCAGGTTTTATGTGGAAGAATATTACCATATTAATTATACATCTAACTTAGGGAATATCTCTATGTGGGTGCATATGGATAGGTCCTAACCTGTATGCACCATTCTCCTACCCATTAGCACCCTTAGGTGTCCTTACCCTACCTATGTATCTTGAATCCATAAAAGATCAAGTATAGCTTGGGGTAGGTAATCTACCCATATTGATCTTGGGATGATTTAGATAAAAACATAGGTTACTAATGACATTTAAAAGTTAGGGATGAGTAATAATAAATAGGATTTTTTTATTATACTAAAAATTAAAAGTTATAACATTTTTTTACAAGCTTTGAATCATAAAACATATGTGTCATTATACTAGGTAACTTATCAATGATGTTGACCATAACAAGATTAGTTAATGAAAATACACTATAAAATCTTTGGAATTGAAATAAGCTTTGAAAATGTCTCAACATAATATATTTTATGTAAGTAAATAACCCATTATGGTACTATCCTATTTTAGATAATTTTACCATGTTTTGTAAGCTTTAGGGATCATTGTATTATATGAATTCCCTTACCACTAAGCATATTCCACAAAATGAATTACTATTTATAATTTAGGTAAGTTACCATAGTCCTTGTCAATGATTGATGTTGTCATAGAAGTGGGCATCATATTGTTGATCGACAATGCTTAATTCATTCTCATGGTAAAACTAGACCATCCCTTAGTTAGACACTTACATATATAATATATATTGTGTTATCTACTTGTAAACTAGTTGTTATTTAAAATAACTAGTTATATATCCATGGTTTACTTAACAAAATAAAGGAATGTTAATTAAATTTAATTAATTCAATTTTAAATCCTTTGCATTTCTCACTAACTTTCATAATTAATTCCTATAATAACATTGAAGCCAATTTTACGTATAATACCTTGCATTACCGCGTCCATTAATGTATTTCTATTTACAGCATTAATAGGCCTACTATCATTTTAAATCAAAGAATGATTTTTCTACAAAACTAACTTCTTAACACATGTAAATGAAATTTTTATATAAATATCTATTTCATTTTCATAATCCCTAAGTGTCCATTTAATCTAATGCTCAAAATATTACAATCTTATATTCTACTATAGTAAACAAAGCATTTTTTTTTTTTGAATCCATAACTTTTAAAAATTGAATAACAATTTTTACATCATACTGACACTATAGTGTCAATTTTCAATATTTAGTATTAACTTCACATCACTAATTTTAATTATCATCCAACATAAATATATCATAAAGGTTAAAAATAATAGTTTTATATGTAAGCCTATAGATTTTAATAATGAAAACAATTCCCAACATAGAAACCCAAGTGAATCACACTTTCAACATATAGAATGAAATAACCATCTCAAGAATATAAAGATAATATCACTACATATTCACTTCACCCATAATATGGATTGTTCATCTTTAGTGATAAAATATAAGATAAAGTTTAACTCAAAAAAATATTGTCCAACCTATGAAACTAAATCATCCATATTCTTAGATTAATATCTAATTTTAAACCTATTACACTTGGGTATATAATTCCAAGGAAAAATACAAAGTATATGTAGATTGTAATAGGAATGAATTTTTAGCACAAATTTAACTCTTCTAATAATAGGGTTTATTGTGATGCGTTGATAACTTATGTATAGCTACATAGAAGTAATCCTCAAAAGAATTACCAACACCAAAACCAACCAATCTAACAATGAAATCCAATATAGTAATTACTTAAGTGTTCAAATCCATCTAAGGATGAATAATTATAATTTAACAAGTATACAAATATAGTATCCCACCATTGAAATATGAAAACACCTAAGAAATATAATAATGGAAAAGAATGAAAGTAATAATCAACTAAGCTTCTATATACATTAGTTCTACAAGTATGGGTATGTTTTTATCTTTATATAATATATCATGTAGTTAATAGATTGAAATTTATAATACATGCTATAGGAGACCAATAAATACATCATTATTAAATATATCATGCTACCAAATATCTTCGAAAAATGCAAACTAACCAAGATCAAAATCAAGGGACAAAAGGTAATTATTTGAGAGATAATCCTCACATGAACTAACCTAACCCATCATCTGAGGCCCCAATAAGTGGCCTTCACCACCCCCAACCATGAGATGATAGGTGGAGTCTAGCCTTTGGCCTTTCAAAATGAGTGTACGAGAAACAAGGACACATAAACCATCACTAATAACTACAAGATCTACAAATAAAAGATTCACTAGATAATAAATTCACATATTAAATTTAATCCTAAATTTTACACAAAACTCAATAACCAACATGCACACTAGCATTAGAAATTCTTATCTTTATTTGAAAGAGTTTCTAGTACTAATTTGGATACAAAATATGATTCGACAACCCTTTATAATTTTTTCAAATATGCCAGTGTCCAAAAAACATAATCCAACACCAAAAATTAGTTGAAATTATCACTTACATCCAAGAGGTAAATATGAAAAATCACATGCTATTTGTATTTGAATCTAGTTTAATAAAATTATTAAAATTTTAAACTTCTTACCCTTATGCCATATAATCAGGTATAACAATATAAATACTTGTAATAAGTATGAAAACATAGTAAAACATTATAACTAGCACTATTATAGCTACATCAATTTACTCAAGAAAAAAAATCAATATAATGACATCAAGGAGCCAAAATGACAAGGTCCAAGTGACAAAAAAATACAAAAAGTTTTGATAGGGTAAAATTTTCCTTGCATTTCGATCCATACACCTATATAAAGTAAAAAGTCATAATAGAAATAAAAATGCCAACAAAATAATTATATATTTATTATTAATGGAGGTCATGTTAGTAAAAAAAAATACCCAAGTTCCATATCAAAATGGTCATGCAATCAAAATAAATAAGGATTTCACAAACCAAATGAAAAAGGGTTTACATTTATTTGGAGTTTGAAGTGAGAGATTGCAAAGATAGGGTTTAAACCCAAAAATCAAAAATGGCGTGGTTACACAAATTTAGCATACCAAATAAATGAAATAACGCATTTAAGAAATAAAAGGATTTCACATCAATATTATTTGATTTTTCACCTTTTAGGTTCGTTACGAAGTCTTATTGCTTCCAGATCAACCTAAAAATAAAGTATTTGTTTACACAACACATTTATAAGATATTCATTTTTTCCTTTTTTAAAATTAATGCATCACTTACCTATGAAAAACCTTACCTTAAAAAAGTGGAATGGATTTCTTATCACTTGTTTTCCTTCCAAAAGAGAATGCTTATTCCTCCCTTATTTGTTACCCATTGCTCAAAATTCTCCATTCTCCATCCTCTCTACTAGTAGGTTTTTTTATCATCATTACTCGCAATGGGCACCATTTATTTTATACCCCCACCAAATTTATTCTCTCTACATATCCCTTATCTAAACCATTAAAGTTAAATTCTATGGTAGGAGATCCCAAATCCACCAAATTAATTACATGACACTAATTCATTCCATCAACTTATATTTTTAGTCATTATGAGTGTTTAGTAACTTGTCAAAGACCCACAACTCCATGTCTATGATTAATAAAATGAAACTTTAGTAAAATAATATTATGGTCCCTTCACTTAAGGTAAGTCAAAATAATGAATAAGAGGGTTAAACCAACAATGTAAGGCGACCAAGATTTAAAAATAAGTTAACTAACCCCACAAATAAATAAAAATAAAAGGGTTTCAAACACATGGTAATTAACAAAATGAAACAAGGTAGATATATTACGGGCACCAACAAATATATTGATTTAGGAAAAAGGATAATCAAAGTGAAATTAATAAAAAAAAATATAATACAAGGAAATATTAAGTAGTGAGTGGGAGAACACAATATGAAATGAAAAAATGAAATGATAAACTAGTATTACACAAATTACTAAATGCCTTATGCATGTTGTCCCTTTTACATGTGTTTGCATAACATAGCTTATCATCACCACTGTCCCTTCTTACCCTGACTGTTAAAGCCCACCACCAACCTAGCTCACGTAATTGTACCTACAACCATAAATGAACATTAATAGTTCTTAAATGTCATGGTAATAATATAACTAAAGTTAATAGTATAAATAATTATAAGTGAATGAGGATTAATAATAAAATCATGATAACTAAATCACCTTATTTTTAACATAATCCATAGCTGCAATAATTAGCCAAGTATCAACTAAAACTAATAAAACATGATTTAATCATAATATAATCATCACTAGTCTATCCAATCTTTTAGTCATGAAGTAAATGTCAAAAAAAAAATATATGAAAGTATAGTTAAAAAAATATAAAGGTATGCTGAAAAACATATAATACTCTATGAAATAGGGAATAAAGTTAGCTAGTAAGAGTATCCTTACAAATTTGCCTCAATGAATCCCTAATATTTATATAAAAAGTATTTTCTAAAATAATGAGCCACAACCAGTCAAAAAACAATTTATATTCAATTTTATGATTGTAAAAATGGCTCCATGTAAGGATTATATATATACATACATACATACATACATACATACATATATATATATATATATATATATATATATATATATATATATATATATATATATACACACATGTATGTATGTATATATACATGTATGTATGTATGTATGTATATATATATATATATATATATATATATATATATATACACACATGTATGTATGTATATATA
>JARHVA010007661.1:22500-35000 GCA_037957365.1 Torreya grandis | reverse complement strand
TATTCAATGAAGAATGATTGGAATATCTATCCAATGATAAATTGTTGACTATGTTTTTTGAAATAATTCAAAATTAATGTGGTTTTAGATGGTTTTATGACCTACACCAAAAATCATCATATGCTTTCAATCCTTTGAACAATATGTTTCTAACACACTTTTCAATCAATATTAGTGAAAAGATATCATATGGTCAAATTTATCAAAAAAAAAAGAAAAATGTACCATCCTATCGTAAATTATGTATTAATATATAATGCAATGATATTTATGATAACAAGTCAAATGGTAGATAAAATAACTCCAAAATATCTAAAAAATGAGTTTGTTTCCACCCTTATACATGTCCGTCATGTTTAATACATTTCCCTCCTTTTAAAATTTGTGCCACATAGTAAAGGAAATAGAAGTCAAATAATTTTGGATGAATAATTTTAAGTATTGAATACATATAGTTTCCACTACAAATAATTATATTAATACACCATAAAAGATGATGTAATTTAAATTAATAATCATAAAAATTTAATAGTTTATGTTTTTTCAGAATTAACTTTCTACATTATATTATCAGCTCCTCCAAGGAGATAATTTACCAATCTACCCAAAACCTCATACAAGGTCCTCAAAATTATTTTAGAATGTAATATAATATCTATTTCTCCACTTATATAGGTTGATTTTAAAAATCCTCTTCCGAATGGATTTCACCAAACTTATTTATATGACTTTCATTAAACACCATGATGCATTACTAATAGGTTCATTAGTTTAAAGCACAAGATTAAAAATTTGATAAATGAAAACATCATAGATGTGTGAAAACATATACATAATTCAAAGTCATAATCAAGTGAAAATAAAGTATTGGAGATATTAATTCATCCCTTTTGTATGCATATAAATACTGAGATAATATATAAACTAGGAGTACATTATGCATAAAATGCACACTACACATATTTATTATCATTCTCATAAGGAGGTACCACATTTTCTGAATGGAATAATTGTTAAATACCATATTTCAATTCCTTCTAGGCCACTCATCACATTTATAGAAAATGAGGTAGTAGATAATGTTTTATATTTTTAATGTTTATAATTTAGTTCCCTATACACCATATTCATGTTTATGGTGTGATGTTTGATAATAGTTAAAGCATGAATATCATAACAATCTTAATTATCTATCATCTAAGATACATATATCATGATTTATTTCCTACAAGCATGGTAATAATAGGATTCAATGGTTGCCTTCATAACACCAATGGTGTGATTAATTTATCATTTTTTGTTCATCCATCACATGTGGCCACTACGTTTACAATAGTGCCTAGTGCAAGGTTTTGTAATATCCTATTTGGATACCCTTGGATTTAACATATTTTACAAATAATTTTATAGATCACATGTTTAAATAATATATATTCCAAATATTTTATCAAAGTTAAGGGGATCCCGTATAAACACTGCTAACACATATAGATATGCTCTATACATAATATATTTAAATTAAGTTACCTAAAAACATGAAACCTCCCCAGAAAAGTCAAAACTGGATAACTAACCTTACAATAAGGTTGATCCTTCAAATGCCACTTTCAACTTATATTTTTCACAAATTATAAAGATCACTTATCTACTCTTACACTTCCTAGATTTATATTTCATGTTAAAAATGGTGTTTCACATAAGACACTAACAATTTAACCCTATATGCCTCTATAATATACATTTTAGAGTTAAACATTTGGTGAACCCAATTCATATGAATGTGAAAATTTCTAGTTCCTAAGGCTTTTAGTGAGATAGGGTTTTATACTGATACAAATTTTTATATTTTACTTATATTAGTTTTCATGTAACCTAGGTATTACTCTATATTGGGAGGTGTGTCTATTTAACACAGATTTTCCCATCCTACCACTTAATATTTTGAAAACCAATGACAAATATAACCCTATGAATCATGATGATATTGATGTTAAGAATTAAAAACATATTGATGAGGGTATTCTAGAAGAATATTCTAATAACAGAAAATATGAGTCTAAATAAATTGATGAACATGAGAAAATAGAAAATGAGAAAATGAAATCAATTTCATTGTTTCTTCATTGCATTCATCAACACCAAGAAGAACTTGATTAACTCCTAAGAACCATATTAGAATGTTAAAAATCAAAAACCATAGATGAACAGGTATGTCTATCTATTGATCTTGTTATTTGAGATATGGGTCATCCCCATATATCAATAACCTTTCACTTAAGAAAATTAATAATTAGTAATTATAATAGGGGCAAGGAATATGTATTTTAACCTTTATTACCCAAACTACCTTGGCCAAATATTACATGGGAACCAAAATATTTCAACCCATTTTCCATTTTCAATGCCTACATCTACCCAACCTATGTGTATACCTCCTTTGGTCACTTCTCAAGTGTACAACTTAAGATATAAATATATGAAAATTATTGTCCAAACCATAAAACTTGTGGAATCTAGGTTACAGATATTGAACAAAATTATGTGAATCTCCTTGTGTTATTCATTAAAAAAATGTGTTTCATAATCCTATTACATTAAAGATATATTTTCACCCCTTGACAACTAGATTTATTTCACCTAATTTGATTTTTTTTTTATGGAAAGGGTGATCCTAAACAACATTTGTGATCCTTTTGTGAAACATGCCTTTATTATTCCTCCAATGATACACGTTTGACAATATTATTTCCAAGGAGCCTTAGGGACTATGATTTGATGTGGTTATATAATATACAAAATAAATTAATAAATTCCTTCAAACTCTTTTAGAATATTTTTTTCCCAAAATTCTCTAGTAACATTACCAAAAATATTCCCTATGCCCAAATTGCAAAGACCAAACAAAGAACTAATGAACATATTAATGAGTATGTTATTAGGTCTAAGATAATCTTAGATAAAATTACCAATATTATGGAAGATAAAAAGGTTCAAGATATTTTTAAAAAAAAAATTATTACTCCTTTACATGAATCCATTATTTTCAAAAAGGTCAAATATTGTTATGACTTGTGCAACATAATTTATGATTATTAAATGAAACTTATCTTATTGAACAAGCTTAAGTATGTAGAAAACACTAAATACATATACATCTAATATCATGTTTAATTTAATACCAAGTTATAATATCAAACCTCATGTGCCTAAAATAGATAAAAGTGCTATGGTTAATGTTTTGTCATAACAACCTAATCAACATGTCTTATCCAATGCACCATGAAAATATTTTACACACTTACCTAAGTTTCTCGTATCATTTCTCTTGTGAATTTTAGAGTGTCACCTTAGATCTTTACCTCATCCTATAGAGTTTGATATGATTATATCTCTAACCAAAGGGTATGATGTGAATTCTTATTGTGACTTTCATCAAGGCCCTAAACATTCTATGCAAATATGTTTTACCTTGAAACATAAGATTCAAGACCTTATCCATGATCACAATATTAAATATGATGGCACTCTAAATCAATCATGTTCATAATCTACTAATCACCAAACATAAAAAGTATTTAAAAATATTTTAAAATATCTTTCAAAGAAGAATCGAAAAGTGAAAATGGACAATAAAGAATATGCTAATCCATCACATTATGAACATCTATTATATGGGATTATTGGTACCTATATATGGAATAAACCTCCTAAGGTTTATAAACCTTATATCACATTTGATGATAGTTATATTTGGTATGATGCCTCTAATATTCATTCCTGATTCAATTGAGAATTCATTCACAACTAACCTATATGCAATGTTATGATTGGCAATAGTGTAACTGATAACCTTCACATTTGGGTTATGAAAATATTGATCTACATCCTTCATATAAATAGTTAGATCATTTGATGGGACCTCCCAATAGGTTATTGATGAGATTAGCTTACCTTTATAGGTAGGTCTTACATATGTTGTTACTAAATTATTAGTTAAACGTTTAATAGGTGTCTTTCATATGTTATTGAGATGAACTTGCATACATACACTTAGAGTAATACATTAAAAAGTGCATATGTATGTTAAATATATTCATGCTAATCAGGTAATTATTTTTGCTAGAATTTCATATGCATATCCTCTTGCGCAAGACAAATTTTTACCGAGAAAATAATTTATGAAATCTCCTCAAATTAATCTTCTACAAAAGAGTAAGCAACAGGGAATACCATTTACCAAGCATTAGTACATAAGAGACCATTACAATATTCAGAGTGGGTTCTATGGAATCCTCATATATTACACATCAAATTCAAATATATAAATAACCTACACATGTTTTTATTATTTCTACTAAAAAAAACCACAAAACACTCAATAATGGGTTCCCTAAACCTCTACTCATAATATTTATGCTTCAAAACCACATAGTCCTATTTTACATACACGAAGTATTATAGATACTCCAATGATATATATTGCACTTATACATACTACTTGAAAACATCATAATTTTATTACACCAGGTTCATTCCGGGGATATATCTATGAACATACTTTGGATGTGATCATTTTATAACATTTCCCTTTCACAAATTACCAAAATATGAAAAATGAATAAAACAAATCCAAAATCCAAATTTATTTTGAACATGTACATGTTCTATTAACCCCTTAGAATATATGGTTTTTGGTTCATGTTGGTAGATGGAATATCAAAATTTCTTATACACACATGTTTCATAAATATTTTCAATGTGATAGAGGCATATGCAAATACATGATCTATGCACTTTTGGATGTTGGGATATATATTTACTCATATCTATATGAGGATGGGGACATCCACCTCTTTGATCACAAGACATCCATGTTTTATCATTTTATGGTCACTCTATGTTATCATGTTTGACCTGGTATAGGTACTTGCACATACCTTAATCCATGATTATATCTTTTGCATTATACTTGATATGATATTTACATAAAAAAAAATTCTAACAAATATATACACAAACAAATGTGATGTGATAATGATGATTTCTTGCATTTTCACTTATGCACTTTCTTGAGTGTATTGCCTTACTATTGCCTTTCTTGTTTCAACATTTGAATCTGGTTCATCATTTTTCTCCCCCATGCTTTTGTTTTCCAATTTTACATTTGAATATGGTAGTGATTATTGTATGTTGGATTTTTAATATGTCGTTTTTTGTTTTTTGGACATTTTACTAAGTCATCTCCCTTTGATTATGTTACATTTAAACATGCCATTTTTATGAGGTCTTCTTGGACCATTATCTTTTCATTTGATTTTGAGAGATCTTTTGTGTGTAATTGATTATTTATTGATATTTTACTATTAATATCATTTTTTTTCCATGATATTAATCATGCATCTTAGGACTAGTATAATCACATTATTCATGTGTCAATGGTACATCTACCTAGACATGTTCCCTCTATATTATACTTGTTACATTCAAAGCTTACATAGTTATCTTATCCTTTGAAGGTCAAGTAACTACAAGTTGCTACATTCCCTCATATCTAAAGTGTATCATATTAATGGAGGGATGACATAAAGTCATGACTTACACATACCTTAACATATTCACATTACACTAGGGGCATTATTTGAAAACATGTACTCCACATTTGTAATAAATTTATATTATTATGGGGGGCTATTTTGGAAACATATTATTCAATTTCTAACATACAGATATTAGAATGGGGGAATGTTTTGGAAACATTTTATCCACATTGGAACTTACACTAGTTATTATATTTAGATTATAATGGAGGAAGGTTTATGAAGCCTATTATCCATACATACATGGTTTCAAATTGGCCAAATTTCATGGTTATAAAATTTATATACAGTTTTTTTGTAATTTTTTATACATTTTTACCACTTATATACATAATTTTATAATGATAAATATGTAAGGTGCATATGATATTTAATGTGCACCAAATATTACAAAATCAAATCAATTTCATATTCTAAACACTTTGAGTTATTGTCATCACTCATCAGCTTAGACTTTGACAAAATGCATTAAGCCAATCTACTTAGTAGATGGTTCACATTTTTGTATGGTTAAGATGATTAAAAAACTCAATATTTCAATGTTTATAGGTTGAAATTTATTGTATCATCTAGACTCACAAGTTTGATAGTGGGTGTTGACTTGGTTCACTCACATGCACTAGTTTATATGCATGATAAGGATAGATGGTTGAGCTAATCTAAACTATCAGGTGGAAACTTATCTTTTATCTATGTTTTGAGGCATGTGATCAATAATATATTTCTATAAATACTTACATATATGCATATTATATAATTATATTTATCCTAGTTTAATTTTTAGTGATTTATAATGATGTATATTTAAAATCAAATTGCCAAAAGGAAAAATGGTTAAACTAATACATAGGTGTAATCTTAAAACTTGTTTTCTTTCCATTTTAATTATTTCAATTATTTCAATTTTAGATTATATACACTAATCATACATTGTAACATGCTCCTAATTTATGATAGTCACTAGCAAAAAAACACATGTTAGACTTAATAAAAGACATGGTGAGTTATACACACCTAGGTACACTTTTTTACCCTTTAACCTAGGAATTTCATTACTAGATTAAATGGAAGGATGTAGATATTATTTATAAATTATGTAGCACATAAATATTGTATAGTTGACAACTACATATCATGTATCTCCCTTTATCTTCTATACATTTTCCATCGCCATAAAGATTGCATAAACTATTTATTTATGCGTAATTGGTTATCTTCTAGTTCAACCAATGTTATTATAATGACTTAGCCATTATATCTTGCCTAAAATTTTATAAGGCTTATTATATTCCACTTGTATAAGCTTATGATCTGTACGTATTTTCTAACATCTAAAACATTTGCATCATATTCAAACATTTGAGTCAACATAAGTGGCATACCCTAACACAAGTGTCTATTGCCCTAAACTCATCCAATTTACAAATGGAAATTATCCTAAAGGTTAACCTAAGTGATTTTTGCCATATATTATCTAAAGGAATTGGTATATATAGGATCAACCCTCACTCATTCACCACCTATAAAATACCTTGAGAAACTAAGCAAACGTATCAAAAGCACTCAAGTGAGAAAAGCTTCCCTATTTTATCATATTTACATGTTAGTTATAGGTAAATCACATATATAGGTTTAGAGTACTAAATTGAAAACCCAAGAGCTATATTTGACAATTAATTATGTAGGTCACTATTGCTCTTGCTTATCACACATTTCATGGTTCACACATACACAACTACATAGAGGATAAAAAAATACATTGAGGCCCTATTTAAAGTATGGGATATCTAGGTGTTGATCATTTATATTAGGTTCTTTGGGGTGGTTAGAAATTTTGTGACCACTTACCCATTTTATCCATATCCAATATGATGATGAAAAGTAAGGGTTTTTCTATTTGAGAAGGGGTGATAGTCTATGACCTAGATCTAAATGCACCATATCGAAGGTGACATAGAACCCAAAATAATATAGATGGTTACAAAAATTTAAAATAGGTATTTACTGATTAACACATATGACTAAATAGATATTAGTGTCGATGTAATTGTTACAGGTCAACCTAATTGTTCACAACTATATAGGTTAAATTTATAGAATTAGGATAATATTTTAGAGTCTAGAACTAGTCTAGTTTATACCTATTATATATCTAGATTATAATTAAAATTAGAAATATCTAAGTATATTATTTCCACTCCAATATATATCATAGTTTTACCTTTTATTCTTATCATTTAAGCATAATAGATTAAGTATATATTTATCTGAGTTTCTCAAACAATTTCCCTCCTATAGATATAGTCCACCATATTTATGCCCTACGGCATCCCTTATGTGTTTAATATTAAATTCTAGAATAATATAGATTTTAAAGTTAAAAATTCAAAAACAAAACTTTTAAGGTATTACATAGTCTGGTTAAAATTCATGCTATGAAAATAGTTTTAAATCAGTTCTAGACATAACATTCCATTTGGATAGGGATTCAAATAGTCCTTGTCCAAACCAATATTTTTTAATCCCAAAAACCATTAAAATGATATTGTTATAAATTATTAGAATCATAGGTAGTATAAAATAGTACAAAATATGTACATAGATTCAATTTTCTTAAAAATACATAGGGTTTTTTAATATTCTTCACTCTATGGGCATCATGTGTAACATGTGTTTATAGTTACAATAAGTTTTTTCTCAAAAAATTACACATTATTTATTATTATAAAAACTCATACAGACCAATGTATCATATTGTAATCATGTGTGTGGCATAAGACATACTCGTTTCTCAAATTTGCACCAATTGCATAGATGGAATGGAAACACTTGTCATTATCCATATTATATTCACTATAACAAAATAAAACTATATTTTTTTACTATTATTTTATGATATTTACATTTTTATAAAATAAAGAATCCTTAATACATTTGTAACAATTGGTTCACCTTTCACACCATTTTGTGCACCAATTTTTTGTAATAAAAATATATTATAATTCAAACATGGAGTATATCAAATATTCGATTTATTATGTACACTCTTTCTATCAAATATTATCAGGGCATGCACATTCAAATTGAAACTTTTCAAATACAATTTATTCTTGAAGGGTCCTAGCGTCTATAGTCAATCAATTTTCACTAAAAAATACAATGGTTCACATACTCAATTAGGTGTATATGTTATTTGTTATTTTTTTAAATGTTATTATTTTTTATGCATATATTTCATATTATCTAATGACTAATTTTATAAATGTTTCATTCCAGGGTCACATGAAAATAATACACCGTTGTGGCCTACATTCAAGACTATTATTCATATGTATGTTTAGGTACATATTTTGATTTTAATATATTAATTTCACTTCTATACATTATTAAATAAAATACGTTAAATTTAAATACATAAATTTAAATTTAATCTACAATATTACACTTGTGGCCACATGTTTTATTCACATAGCTCATGCCTTATTCTATGTCCTTTTGACAACTTTCCTTCATTTTCCATGTAGATTATATATTCTTGTGATATAAATAATTATATTATAATGTCACCATTCCTCACTAAAATTAATTAAATATTATCCATATGTTATTTCATACTTCTATGTCAACAAATAATACTCCTAAGATAATGACACATCATTTAGATAGTAGTTCTTCTTGGTAGTGTATAGTTACACTAGTCTCATCCTCCTACAAAATCATGTATAATTTTTGAATTTAAAATTAATATATAAATTCATCCAACAAGATTAAAACTATTTATTATAAGGAATTTATAAAATAATAATATAAAGTCACATTTCAAAAAAATTGTACACAAGAGGCTTTGATATAAAAAATCACCTTAATTATAATAATAAATTGAAAGAGAAATCCTTATCTCTCCCAATTATAATAAATTATCCATGAAATTAATTAGTAATACATGGACAAGGTTTGAATTCATACTTGGATCACTTAATCACATTAGGATTGCACCAAAACATAGAATTTCCTACCAGTATTTTAAACACACCTCTATAGCATGGGAGAACCAATTAGAGTTTAATTACTTGTCATAGAATTTTTATGTATGTGATTCTCAATATGGGGAAGTTTAGGTCAATATAGACTTTAGCTACTAACCCCTTTTAACAATAATTGCATTTATCCTCTTAGTTTATTGAGATAGGGTTAAAAGGGTAGAAGAAGAAATAATGCAATTTTTATTTATTTATTGAAGTCTCTTGTGTAGTCAATGAACACAAATGATAAGGTACCTATCAAAAAAATATAAAATCCATATTATATAAAGGATTGTAGAACTCTCTATGGAGTAAAACACCATACACCCCTATCCATATCCAACACTCTTATCCAAAGATTTTGTAAAATATTATTTTTGATAATCTTATAGTAAATATAATTCAAAACACATTATCAACCCTACATATAGTCCTACATTTTGGTTTGCATGAGTGGTCTAAATCCACTACTCAAACACTAAACAAGTTGACACTATGTACACCAAAATAGCTCCATATCATGCTAAAAGAGACTGCCAAACTATTGAACAAGATAATATGACACTGATATTCATGATAATAGATAAAATTCAATATGTGGGAGACTGTCAAATCTGAAAAATATGGTGTTGAAAATACAACTATAATAACTCAAATAAGGATGACCCATGTTGTGATTGGAGGGAAAAGAAATTAAAGGAGTGAAAACATGCCTATAATAAAGCACACAAATGCATGGAGGTAGATAAAGATTAATAAATGAACCCCCAATGGCACTTTATAACTTAGTGTGAGAAAAATATATCCCATAAACAACAATGAAAATGAGGAAGACATTGGGATTCACCATAATAGCCACAAACAATGAGAGTGGTGACCAATCAAAAAATACATCACCAATCATGAGAGTTACTCTAAAAATAATAGATCAAAAAAGTGTCTCCATAAAATAAGATAAAGCATTAAGGAAGGGGCCTTGATCGAGATGTGACACAAACTACAACTGTGTCCAATTTTAAGTTTCCAAAAAATGATAACCTATAAATAATATGCAAATGGATGTCAAACTCTTCTAAATATGCAATGGAGATAGTGCAAAGAGCAATAGCAGATGAAGAATCAAATCCCCACATACACATGAAGGTAGATAAATCTAAAATAGAAAACCACCCACAGTTGTTGTATATCACTGCTCCAATTTATCACTTTATATTTTAGTAAATTTTTACAAAGTAAATGACACCAATATATCATGCATATAAAAACATACACATTTGAAAAAAATGCCACTCAATTTTGAGTTACCGATCAAAATATATAGTTTTTACAAGTTTATCCCATCATAAATGGGTCAAAAATAAAAAATTACATAAAAAAATGTTAAATTCTTGGGGAAAATTAAATTATTTCTACCATATCTATAAAAGGGGGATCTGATGGAAATTTGAAGCAAAGGAAGAAAAAAATATTCCACAGAGATTATCCTTCAACACTGCCTTTTTACTTTTAATACACGATCTAATTTTTTTTCCTTGATTGTAGATTAAAAAATCACTATAAATTATAATCATACAGTCAAATTCAGAGCCTCATATCTCCTTGGATATTGATCATAATCTTTATTATGACCACTTTATGTAAACCTATCAAAGTCCTCTTTCCAAGAGTGAAGTAATTTTATCATTCAAACACATATGTGAAGATAAATCTAATAAATTGTCTAAGTAGAAGATAAAAATTGTGAAGAATGGTAGTTGGAGACTACTCTGACACTATAATAATGTTAATAATATAATACAACCAATATCTCTCCATTAATCCATTATCAAAGACATGAAATCTTCAACATTGTACATCAAGAATAAATCAACTATATTCTATTTTATTATATTCTATATCAAATAGTTTACAATAAATATATACAAATAGGTTGAAGATAGGATAATCCTAACCATCACATGCATGTGAAACTAATTTCCCCAATATAGGTGGATATAAGAAATAAACCCATCATCCTCATGAATTTTGGATAAACATATCTAATTAAATAACACCTAAGTAACATAAAGAGTATGAAAGTAATATCCTACACCAACAATCTCAATACATATATACATATCAATTAAGGCTTACAAATTTGGTTAAAATGGCCTTTGTGTCTCCTTATGTAAATACTTGCTTGCCTAATGGTATTAAACCACCTGAGTTTTTTTTCTTAGTTTTTTCTTCATATTCATTATATTAAATTTATTAACCAAAACATAGCCTTAGATTAGGTGGTGTTTATATTGAACAATTTGAGATTCCTCCTTTAGTACTTACAATGGTTCATACTATTGAATTATCAAATCATATGACTAATTATAGTGCCAATAATGAAACTAAGTAAAATTCTGAATAATTTATCAGATAAAATGATTTTAATCATGAAAATATTGAATTTGATGCAAAAAAATTAAACGTGGATAAATATATGAAGAACTAGTGCAATATATTATTATTGTTAGAAACTGTATTCATCAATATCATAATGATCTTGATTATATACACAAATCTGATAAGAAACAAAAAAATAAAAAGGGACAAATGATTCATGCCTCCCTTTGAGCATATACGGGGTCATAGATTATGTCTTCAAACTATTTACACCCAATGACCAAAATATTATTTCTACATCTACCATGTGACTAATGAATGCTTCAACTGAAATAGTGGTCTAAATGAATATATAAATGCAAACCATGTTTATATCCACATTGACAAATACTTAAATAAATAGTATGAATCCCAATGGGTCTATATTGAAATGTTTTTTCCAAGTTATAAAAAAATTAGAAGACAAGATTACTAATATTGAACAAAATTATTTAATATCTACTCA
>JARHVA010007661.1:0-17500 GCA_037957365.1 Torreya grandis | reverse complement strand
TTAATTATCAAGTTTTATGTTTTAACCTTTTAAAACACTAATGATTCATTAGGAAGAATTTTTACCACGTTAAAGCATCAATAATAAATGTGGTTACATTGACACACATGTAATTATTCCTTACTTTCTTTACTTTCAAGCCTTCTAACTATTTCAAATTTTAGATTGTATACATTGATTATACTATTACATGCACTTAATTATAGGTCATACAAAAGAAAATAAATCAAAGTGTGCTAATTAAAAGGCAAAGTTCATTGTGAATGTAGATAATTAGTTTGAATTATATAACACCTTAGACTTGTATACATGAAAAATAATTATCATATTTGTACCCTTTAGTTATAACACCTTCCCCATCCAAAAGGATTGTATCTACTATATTTTATTCCTATTGATTATATAGTAAGTTAAACATATGTTATTTTAATGAATGGGAATTCTATACTGTGCAACATGATATAAACTTGCTTATTATCATCCTATGCCTATTTTTGACATGCATCTATTTTATAACTTCCATGATACTTGTGTCCTAGCTAAATCCCTATATTGATGAAGATGTCATGTCTAAAATTAATGTGCAATTCCCTAAGGTTTATAAATTTTCAAATTTATATTGTCCTTAGGGTCAACCTAAGTGATTTAATGCAAGATATTTCCAAAATATCTTCATATATATAATATCAACTCTCATTCATTCCTCACCTAACAAAGACCTATAAACTCATATGGAAACTTACCAAAATCATTAAATCAAGTATTCAAGTGGGGAAATATCCCCTATTTATCCCTATTTCCACCTCAAACATATGATCATTATCCCCACAGATCTTAAATATTGAAGGAGCATAACATGAGCCATATGTTAGATGTTACAAGATAGGTCACTCTATGTACTTAATTATCATACATTGCATCCTTATGTAAACATAAGAAAACACATAGGTTATAAATGCATATGTCTATATCCTTGTTCAAAGTATAAGATATTTAAGAACTGCCTATTTATAGAGGGATCATCAAGGTAGATTGACACCATGTTCCAAATAATCTAATTTCTACATAATCACTTAAATGGTGAGCAAGATAGGGTTTGATCATTTGAATAATAGAGACAACATATACACATTA
This sequence comes from Torreya grandis, assembly GCA_037957365.1. Classification (NCBI taxonomy): domain Eukaryota; kingdom Viridiplantae; phylum Streptophyta; class Pinopsida; order Cupressales; family Taxaceae; genus Torreya; species Torreya grandis. The sequence goes on along the minus strand of JARHVA010007661.1, from coordinate 16,366 downwards.
ATTGAGCACATTAGAATAAAGATGATATAAAACCTGGAAGAATCTAGGAGGTGATACCAAAATCTAGTCATTATTTTATATTGGATGCCTGAATCTAAATTAGACGTGATAGTCAATGTAACTATTTGGATCCAATGGAAGAATTAAGACCATGACATTCAAATTTTGAGAATCTAATGATTGATTTAGAATAATGATCAAGTATACTTCTTTCCTTTTCTAGATCAGATCTAAATGATCATAGTAAACTAGCTAAATAATCTTGTTTAAAATTTATTAAAATATCAATCAATAGTTGTAATTTTTATTTTTATAATATATCAATGTTTAAAATCAGAATATTACTTCTTTGAGTTTTTAAATTAATTTTCCTAGTATACATCAGTTGAATACCCTTGTGCTTATTAATTTGTATATTCTCAACCCTGGATTATACATATGTATCTAAATTTAGTGTTTAAAAACTTATGAATCCAACCTTTGGTCTCCAAACCCTATATATTATTATAGGGTTTCCTTTATTCTCTATTTCTTAATTTTGATTTTTGGTAAATAACAAGATTTAAAAGTTAATACTCAGATTTTAGTTTGTCAGAAATATGTGTAATACGGATGCATCTATAGTCCATTTTGGGGTCTAATTAGTAATTATAGATTTTATTTATTAATTATAATTTATTAATTAAACCTATAATTAAATGGAATAGGAAAATTTGATAATTTAATGAAAGAGTTTTAAAATCAAAGTAACACTTAATCTGTATACACAATCAATTTGTAACACTATAGAACTAGTATCTAGATTTAAATGTGCATGATCTCAACCATTTATTATAGCTAGATCGTATTAGATAAATAGCCATCATCATGCACCCATTATTCACTTATGGCTTATATTATATTTTTTGCCCGTGTTATCACTACTAAAAAATGTAAAGGTGTCAAAACTACTCTACCACTTGTTAATATATAGTACATGCCTCAGAAGCCAAAACTTATAATCAAAACTAAGGGATATGAACTTGTTGATTGATTAATAAATAGACATGGTAATATTTAAATACGCAAAATTTTATATCTATCCACTATCTATAAAGATATCCTATATGAACATTTCCATGATATCTAAGTTCCAAGTGATATTGAACCAACATACTTTGTGTATATTATACAATTATTTGAGAACAGTGTAAAAATAATTACCTTTGATCTAACATATTTACCATCCAAATATATTATTGACCAATATTTATATTTATTCATAGAAGTGACTATACATAACAAGGGAATCAAAAGCATGCTCATTGATAATGGATCATAGATAAGCATTTGTAGCCAAATTTTAATTAAAACCATGTGTATTAGATCCAATGTTATTTAAAACATAGTTATGCATATTGAGGGATTTTATAGTTGACATAACCTTTAGGTTTTCCAAAGAAAATTTGATGTGACACTGAGGCCAAAAATAATTCTAACTACCATTTAGGTAATGTCTCTATCATTACATTATAATTTTATTTTGGTTATACCTATGATACATACAATGGAAGACATCATATCTACACTACATTTATAATTAAAGTTAATACATGATGAAACCTTATTGAGAATGCTTATTAGTGATGAACCATTCTATTTTTCTAAATGATAAATTCTAATATGGAGGGCATCCCTAGTGTGTTCCACCCAAATAATGTAATTTTTTTCAGAATACATAGTTTTTCAAAATGGGTGAGTCAAGTAAAGTGGTTCATTTATCTAAAGATGAAACTAAGTCACTAAAAATTGAGGCCCACATGAATGCACATCAATATAAATGAACATTACCAATGGAATAAATGATAACAAAAGCACAAGAAAATACAATATTTGAGCTTCGTTTATTGGTCAATATTGAGCATAAATATGACCATGTTTTAGATTACTATGATATGACAAATTATAATTTAAAAAAAAAATTAGTTCACGTGATCATATTTTACATAACCTATTCAAACATTCAAGTGCTAGTACATATAAGCTAATTCCACCTTCAGAGGATACATAACCAAATCAAGAGAAGGGACAAGCAAAAATAGTATTTGACCATGTAAATGCTTACTATTTCATAAATACATATTAGCTACAAAAATTAAATTAAAACTAAACATGATCACATATTTTTATTACTATCAAATATCTATGTATTTTAAAAAAATAATCTCAATTTGATTACATATGCAAAAGTTACAATCTATGGAAGTTTTCATAACATATATTATATATGTAGATGGAATGTGTGCATATGTAAATAGGCCAATTGCATATATATATGGGATAATTTTATATTTATATGGGTCATCTATGTATACAATACATGTTTTTTTAACTTCTCATAGATGTAACTTTTATATACAGAATGAGATTTAGCTGAATTTTCTTAAAATTGTGTAACTTTTCAAGAGGAATACAAAAATGTAATCAAATTAGGGATTAGGTATTTTTTTACACTGATTAAGTTTATTATTCCATCATCCTTAATTATCCTCTTTTCAACACTTGATTTTCATTCAAAATAATCCAAATTATTAACTTTAAAAAACCCCAATTTCATTTTAATATTATACACTAAAATTTCCCCTACTCTTATATTTTTGAGGTAAGGTAACTACCATCTTATTCTTACACTCACCTCAGAATGGGGTCATACTAATGTGGGAATGTCATAGAGGTATGTCTTTTACACACTCATAGATTCATATTTCATTGGGGGAATGACAAAATCGCATGACCCCATACTTATTTAGTACTTAGAATTTTTAGTAGGGGCATGTTATTGAAACATGTTCTCCACACTTGAATTAGTTCTGATATTTTCTACATTAAATAAAGGCATGTCATGGGAAAATGTCTTCCACATTTTTAAACATTTAAAAGTGACTAAATTTCAAAGTTATATGATTTGAATACACATTTTTATAGCATTATATACATTAGTTAAATTATTATACCCAGGTTTTAGCTTGATGCATATATGAAATACATATTCCATGTAAAGGGCACCATAAATTACAAAATCAAAATCAACATCATATTTGAAAATAATTTTATGCACTTTATCATACACCAAGATAGAATTTTATTGACCATTACTAAATTATTCTATTGTAATGGCTGGTTCACATTTTTCAAGATTTAGGTAATTATGTCACTTAATATTACCAAATTTATAGGATGTATTGATTAAATCATCAAACCTTAACAGATATTTATTAATATTTGACTTAGATCACCCACACTTGATTTTATTTATAAATATGATTGGGATACACAATGTAGTTAACCTCAACATCCCAGTGGTAACACAACTTTCATAAATGTTTCTGGGAAATTTGTACTCTGATATATATATATATATATATATATATATATATATATATATGCACTTATAGGTTTTACATTTTCCTAATATTAGCTCCAAGGATTAATAATAAATCACTCTTGAAATCAAATTACCAAAAGGAAAGATGGTTTCATCGATACTTAAGTGTATTCGTAAACATTTTGTCTTTACTTTTAAGCAATTAAATTTCTTTCAATTCCAAAAAATATGAACTAATTATATAGTGTAGCATGATCTTGGTTGCCAGTCAGTGACCAACAAAACACTCAAGTGAGACTCATGTAAAGTTAATGTGTGTTATAAACACCCATGTATGAATATATTTTCCTTTAAAATAATAATTTCATTACTCGATTTAAGGGAGAAATGTAGATAGTGAATCTATATTATATACCACCTCAGCCGTGTATGCTTGGAATATGCCTATCATAGTTACAACCTTTTGTTATGATACCTTCTCACTTTTAAAAGGCTCACATATATTATTTATTATGTGTATTACTTATCTCTTAGTCTGACCATATGATATTCTAATTATTGGGCTTTATACTCTTAAAAACTATTTAAACTTGCTTATTATCATCGTCTATAAATTTTGGATATGTACCTACTTTCCAGCTTCTTGGGCACTTATGTCCAAACTAAATATCTATATCCACAAAAGTGTACTATGAAAAAATAAATGTTTAGTGATCTAAGGTCATAAAAATTGTAGTTTTATCATGTCCTTATGGTCATCCTATGTTTTTTAGTGTGATATAATTTTAATTTGAATTGTTATATATGCAAAACTTATGCTCATTCATTCCTCGCCTAGTAAAGACCAAGAAACTCTTAAGCCAACATACTAAAATCACTAAATCAAAAATTTAAGGGAATAAACATTCCATACTCATTGTTATTTACACATCATGTATAATATTAGTATCCCCATAGGTCAAAAGTACTGAAGCATCACCCCATGATCTATATTTTCCATGTTAAAATCTAGGTCTCTCTATATTCATGGTTATCATATAAAGCATAATTATAGACACATAAAACAATATGAAAGGTATAATTACATAATTATTAGATTTTATTTACATTATTGGATATGTAAGTAGTTCCTATTGAAAAAGGGGTCCTTCGGGTAGATTGAATCTATGTGTTAACTAATATATTTCTCCAATAGTCACATCAAAAGTGAAGAAGCTAATGTTTGATCATTTTTCAAAGAGAAACATATTGTGTACATGATATAAGCACATCAAAATAAATGTGAAGAAAAACTAGAAGGCTCCAAGTGTTCACACACACACACACACACACACACACACACACACACACACACACACACACACACACACACACACACACACACACACACACACACACACACACACACACACACACACACACACACACACACACACACACAACACACACACACAGAGTAAGTATTTCATACAGGATGCCTACACCCAACTTAGAAACCAATGTCGTTGTAAATGTTTGAGTCTGACAAAAGTATCCCAACCCATAGAATGCAAATTTATAGAAGATAAATATTGGTAAAAAAATTAATATAGTCTACGTATATTTTATTTTATATCAAATATCCATGCACATATTAAACAAAGTAAGTAGTATTTTTTTTTGATTTATTAAAATATCAGTTAATAGATGTAGTTTCCATTTTTTGTATATTTCAACATTTAAAGTTATAATACTGTTTATATGTGTTTTTAAATTAATTGTCTTATTATATATATGTTTATCACCCTTATAATTATTAATTTATATAATTTTTACTATATACTATATTTATCAATCTCAATTTGGGGTTAAACAATACAAACCCAATTATGCATTCAATTCCTTTGACATAGTAATTTTGTGGACGGGGATAATGTAGATACTAAAATATCAATATTTATAAAATATAAATATTGTAAATTTAATAAATATTAATCAAGTATCTACCAATTAGTTAAAATCCTCTCTATAGCTACAAGGCTCAAATTCACAATCTCACTATGCCTAATATAGTAAATCTTAGTATGATCCTTATCATTTTGATGACATAGGTGTCATGAACTACATTGAAATATTGAAACTTGATAAACATCCAATAGTATAAATTTTAGATCCATACCTATTTTTAACATTCTGGACACTATTGTCCATAAATGTACTCAAAAATTGATTGCAATATCTAGATCCTTCTCTAGTGTCTAGTTTCAAAAATTCATCAAAATTAAAAATATTTCAAAACCTATGGGTAGGAATTTTATCTTATTGAACCCTAACATGTGATATTGAAAAATTTTATGGTATAAATATAAGTATTATCCTTCACATAATTCATCTATAAAATACTAAGGAAGAACCTACAAAATTTCAATAAATTAATTTCCCAACCAAGATATTATACCTTAATCATCCCTACTCTCATATTAAGCATAGGAGTAGTCCTATGACAAGTATGAAATATTGAAAGAGAACCCCATGTGTGATATTTTTCAAGTTATGATCTAGATCATTGCATGCATATTCATATAATATATTTCACCCTTGTACACAAACACTCCCACACTTAGAGGATAAAAACATAAGTCTAAGGCTGTCGTTATAATATGAGCTATGTAAGCAACACTCATTGAAATAGGGTTTATTAATTTCATGATCACAACATGAGTATAATAACCTATTTTAATAAAAATCATTATAAAGGTGAAGAAGGGTGAAGAGATAGATATGATCATTTAGCAATTAGAGACAACCTATATCCCATATCTCAATATATCAAAAAAAAAGTGACATAAAACAAAAAATAATGAATTTTATTGCATCAATATTTATTCATCATTCCTTACTGGAGGCTTATACCACATTCAGACACTATCACTAATGATAGTTTCCAAATCTAAATGAGTTGTCTATGACTATAGAAGCATAATTTTAAAATCTAATGATTGATAAAGAATAATGGTCCTATATTATTTCCTCATATTTCAAGTCCAAATCTACTTGCACATAGTAAACCTAGTTAAGTATCATTTATATTTGATATTATAATAAATTTAACATGTTTAAAATTCACTAATCTCTATATTTGTCATCTCCCAATATCATAATTAAGATTATTCATTTATTTATGTTTTAAATTAATTAGCCTACTATAGATTAGTTTATCATACTTGTGGTTGAACTATTACTATATTCTTAGCCTTTTCCCCACATACATCTCAATTTTTAGATAAACGTAAACCTTTATATATGTTCTTTGGTTACACTATCCTAGTGTATTATGATTTAGATGATTTTACAATTCTAGCTTAAATATCTAATATTTATTTAAAAACTATGTTTTATTGAGATTATAAATGAAAAATATCATCAACAATGTCCCCCCTCACATGGGAATAATGTAAATAAACAATAAAAATCTTTAATTGTAACAAATTCCATTTTTTTTAAGTTGTCATCAAGGTATTTATTGGTCTACCATTTGGAATGATTATTATAGGCTCAACGATTTTAGGATATTGTAGTTACTTGTGGCCAAATATTTTTGACTTGGAACATTTTTGGTTCTTGATAGTGGTTCCATGTTGGTCTATAACTCTCCTTGACTCATATGAGTTTTTTAAATTTAGATCTTCCATTATTTGACATTCTCTCTCTTTTTTTCCTATTGTATACTTACATTCATGGCTCTCTATGTTTAGATCTATCCTTGTTTATTTTCCTAGAGGAGTTTCTTTTGTCTCTCTTCATATGATCTACTATATATATCCTTTTACACCATAATGTAATGGATCCTTTTCTCTTATTATTATCTATAAAAAAATTAAATTAAAGATAACATCTATCTTTGACTTCTTAATGTTGAAAAATTATATGGGAAACATTAGAAGATTCACCGCTTTTGTCTTGGCTTTGTAAAAGCATAGATTCCCTTGAAACTAGGTAAATTTCATCTTCTCCTCACCATATTTTATTTATTTTTGCCTACACAAACATGCCCTATTTTAAAAATAAAAATATGGAGCCTATTATCTTATCTACTCTTTTTATATTAGTATGTGATGGTCTATTTGATTGAGTTCCTCTTGATTGGAACTTTATTAGATGATAAGTTTCAAATGACTTTTCATTCTCATTTCTAATGCCTTTACCTTTTTTTTGACTCTATCTAAACATTCGTTTATAAACATTAATTTCTAACATATAGGTTTATTTTTAGACTATGAACACTTATTCCTTGATAAAATTGTTTAGTATTCACTCATTTATATTTTTAGGCTTAACATTTAAATTTATGTGAATTATTGGTTCCAATTCCTATATTAAGTCACTAATTTTTTCATAAAATTTATTTTACAAAACAAATTTTATTTGAAAAATGTACTTAGCTATTTTTTATGTTTTCTCAAAGGTTCTAAGAATATTCTAGGGACGCCCATATTATTCCATGAGTCAAAATATCATTGATGTATATCGTTGGAGTCATGTATTTTTGTAAAAGTGACTAATTCCTTTTAAATCCGTGGTTCTTAGAGATCATCCCATGTTTCATGATCTCGATGACTTGACCCTTCTAAACCTTGAAATCCAAGAAAGTTAAAACTATAGGGGAATTAAGGAATTAAAATATAAATCTTTAGATTTTGTTGACATTGGAAAAGTCATATGGCCCCAAGGTTCTACAAAGACAGTATGTGGAGTTCTCTAAGACGATATAGAGTTCATAGTGATTACAACTTAAACCTAAGAACTTAGAGCATTTTTATCATTAGTGAAAAGCATAAAAAGCTTGTGATGTCTAGAATAATCCATGTGGATATGTCAAAGATAAAGTTAAGCTAGAAATGTAAAGATCAGGGAGATCGATAGATTGACATGTGGTAAAGAGAAACCTAGTGAGTAAATCCAAAAACCTAACAAAAAAATGAATGAAAATCCAAGGAAGGTCTGTGTGGTACTGGTGACATCGAAAGATGACATGACTAATATTGGTGTCCCATTTGGCTATCAAAAATTTCAAAAGATAAGATGGTACTATACATTGAATTCAATATCCAAATTAGGACGTGGCTCAGCAGTATGATAATAAATCACAAAAATCAAGGTGTTGTAGTTGTAATAATGATATAAATAAGGTGGATTCAACTAAAATAATGAATAAGGCTTTAATCATGGGTGTGGCATGTGAATTGGTATCAAGCAGATTGCATGATATAAATTTAGCTTTAAGAGGCATGGTGCATAACTATATGTAACATGTAAAATTAACAATCCCAAAGTAATATTGATGACCTTTTACTATAATAATTCAATTTAGTATCTCCAAGAGTATGGTCAAGCTGGAATTTATAACAAATTATAAAATACAAATTCTAATCACATTGATGGTAGCTTTTAACTGGCCTACTGGTGGGTTGAATTTGAACTTTTATGGACTTGGAGGTCTACATAATATTGGATCCTATATTATAGTAAGGGTTTGTATTTGTAGGATTATAGAAGGCTATATTTAACTATATCCTTTTAGTCTTAGTGTTATAATAGTGCACCAATCATTTTATTTCATGTATCATATTATTTTCTAGATTAACGTACTGATTTGAGGCTATTTGAGGCTGAGTTTAGAATGAAACTAAGTATTGATGAATACCAAATGATATTTCATTGAAAAGTATTTATATAAAATCATTTTCAATTGATATATTTGGTTTGTGTAGGTATATGGTGAACCTATTTTCATTTTTTACATTTCTATTGCTTCCCTTAGACTCTTACAGTATATTTTAACTCATTGAGGTATTTAGTGGTCTACCATTTGGAATGATTATTATAGGCTCAGTGATTTTAGGATATTCTAGTTACTTGTGGCCAATTTTTTTTGACTTGGAATATTTTTAGTTCTCGACAGTGGTTGCATGTTGGTGATTCCCTATAACTCTCCTTGACTCATATGAGTTTTTTAAATTCAAAGCTTCCATTACTTGACATTCTCTCTCTTTTTAGCCTGTTGTATATTTACATTCATGGCTCTCTATGTTTAGATCTATCCTAGTTTATTTTCCTAGAGGAGTTTCGTTTGTCTCTCTTCGTGTGATCTACTATATATATCCTTTTGCACCATAATTTAGTGGATCCTTTTCTTTGATTATTATCTATAAAAAATTAAATCAAAGATAACATGTATATTTGACTTCTTAATGTTGAAAAATTTTATGGAAAACATTAGAAGATTCACCCTTTTTGTAGTGGCTTGGTAAAAGCATACATTCCCTTGAAACTAGGTAAATCTCATCTTCTCCTCACCATATTATATTTATTTTTGCCTACACAAACAAGCACTATTTTAAAAATAAAAATATGGAGAATATTAGCTTATGTTCTCTTTTTATATTAGTATGTGATGGTCTATTTGATCGAGTTCCTCTTGATTGGAACTATACTAGATGATAAGTTTCAAATGACTTTTCATTCTCATTTCTAATGCCTTTACCTTTTTCTCAGCTCAATCTAGACATTGACTTATAAACATTAATGTCTAACATACAGGTTTATTTTAATACTACAAACTCTTGTTCCTTGATAAAATGTTTAGTATTCAATCATTTATATTTTTAGTCTTAAAATTTAATTTTATGTTAATTGTTGGTTCCAATTCCTAGATTAAGTCACTACTTTTTGCATAAAATTTATTTTACAGAACATAATTTATTTGAAAAATGTACTTAGATAATTTTTGTGTCTTCTCAAAGGTTTTAATACTATTCTAGGGACACCCATATTATTCCATGAGTCCAAATATTTTCAATGTCTATCATTGGAGTCATGTCTTTTTGTAAAAGTGACAGTCCTTTTAAATCCATGTTGCTTAGCGATCATCCCATATGTCATGATCTTGGTGACTCGACCCTTTTGAACCTTGAAACCCTAGAAAATTAAAATTATAAGGGAATTAAGTAATTAAAATAAATCTTTAGATTTTGTTGACATTGGAAAAGTCATATGGCCCCGAGGTTTTATGAAGACACCATGTGGAATTTTGTAAGAAGCTATAGAGTTCATAGTGATTGCAACTTTAATTTAAGAACTCAAAGCATTTGTATCATTAATGAAAATCATAAAAATCTTGTGAAGCCTGGAATAATCCATGTGGATATGTCAATAATAAAGGTATGGTATAAATGTAAAGATAAGGGAAATCGATAGACTAACATGTGGTAAAGTGAAACATAGCGAGTAAATCCAAAATCCTAAAAAAAAAAGGAATGCAAATCAAAGGAAGGATTATGTGGTAATGGTGACATCAGAAGATGACATGACTAATATTGATGTCCCATTTGGCTATCAAAATTTTTAAAAGATAAGATGGTACGATACATTGAATTCAATATCCAAATTAGGACGTGGCTCAGTAGTATGCTGATAAATCATAAAATTCAAGGTGTTGTCTTTGGAATAATGATATAAATAGGGTGGATTCAACTAAAATAATGAATAAGGCATTAATCATTGGTGTGGAATGTGCATTGGTATCAAGCAGAGAGCATGATATAAAGTTAGCTTTAAGAGGCATGGTGCATAACTATATGTAGCATGTCTATGTAGCAATCTCAAAGTAATATTTATGACATTGTACTATAATAATTCAATTTAGTATCTCCAAGAGTATGGTAGATATGGAATGTCTATCAAATCATCAAATGAAAATTCTAATCACATTGATGGTAGCTTGTAACAAGCCTATTGGTGGGATGAATTTGATCTTTTATGGACTTGTAGGTCTATATAAGATTGGATCCTATATTATAGTAAGGGTTTGTATTTTTAGGAATATAGAAGGCTATATTTAACTATATCCTTTTAGTCTTAGAGGTATAATAGTGTACCAATCATTTTATTTCATGTATCATATTATTTTCTAGATTAACGTACCGATTTGAGGCTATTTGAGGCTGAGTTTAGAATGCAACTAAGTATTGATGAATACCAAATGATATTTCATTGAAAAATATTTATATAAAATCATTTTCAATTGATATATTTGGTTTGTGTAGGTATATGGTGACCCTATTTTCATTTTTTACATTTCTATTGCTTCCCTTAGACTCTTACAGTATATTTTAACTCATTGAGGTATTTAGTGGTCTACCATTTGGAATGATTATTATAGGCTCAGTTAAGGACTCATTTCTATGATGCTTTATCTACTCAAGGATAATTGAATGGATACATTATAATGTAGGATATCTTTATTTTATATTTCCCTTCACTTTTGGTTTTATTAGATAACTTTTTTTTAGTTTAGTCTTCTCTACTATCTGCTCTTAATTTTTTTATCTTGATTTCTCACTCTATCTATTGTTATTTATATATTGTTGGATGTATGTAATGAACATGTTTGTTTTAATTATATATTTATTTATTTTTAAATCTATATATGTTTATAATTTTAATGAATAATCTCTACATTTTTAATGCATGTGGTTACTGAAAAATACTATAAATAGGCCCCTTGAATTAGAATGGTCAAAATTTACCAACTAGGTTACCCTATATTATAAAACCTAGTAATCAAGAAATTATAAATATATATTCCCACAAATCTTATTGTAGGAGATATAGGGACTAAAAACCCCTAGTTATGTTGTCATGTTAAAATTCCCATAAAAAATATCCACCCATTCTATTTTTCCAAAACCAAGGTAAAAACTTTAATAATTCACTTATTCATAAAAGTAATGAAATTAAGGATGCAAATTTTATAAACATTCCTCAATATGAATAATAAAATCATAATTATCATGATTATTGACACAATAATTTTTTATAAAAAATGTAGTATTCAACATACCTTGCTTAGAATTTGAAGAAGTATCATGACCCTTGTCTTCATCCACACCAAGAAACTAATCTTTAAAACAAGCCTCATCAATATCCTCTAGCTTTGAAAGCAAAACCAACCTCCTCACATTGTCATCCCCCAAACTATTTCATCAAGATATATTGATAAAATTTATTTTCATCCATTTAAACTACCGCATCACAAAATATAACAATATAATCCTACACACTTTGTTCTATTTATTGAATGAGATACTAACGAACAATAGATCAATCCTAGTCATACAAAGTATTATATAATGGTTTATTAAATATAAATTTAAACTCATCCAGATTATAATGAATGAGTGGACACAACTCTTAAACCATGTTAAAGTATCCATAGATAAATTTACCTTTCTAAAGTTTTTTACACTTATTATCTTGATGAAAATTTCAATATAGCTTAATTTGATATAGCCAATCATATAGTTTCTCTAAAACCACATTTACTTCATAAAAATAAATTTGAATATTTAATTTAATTTTAAGTGGAGGTGGAACTTTGTTTCTATGAACATTCTTCTGATAACCAATAGCATATAACTCCTCAATTGCTTCCACATTACCCATAAAAGACACTTAGGTTTTTCATGAGTGCACCCATAATGGAATCCAACTTGTCAATTTTCTCTATGAAATATAAATACCATAAACATCCTCTTATAACTTTTGAAACATTTTTTTGAGTACTAAACTCTCTTCATCATCATAACTTGATAGGTTTTCCACTTATTTCATCCACTTCATTTTTGTGATGTGTTTTTTCAAGGTTACTAAGTCACCTTCCCCACTGGCACTTGTTGCTCAAGTAATGGGAATAGAACATCACACAAGTCAAAAAAAATCACACATGAAAATGGAGATAAAATTAAGTGAACTTGTAAAAAGTTTTAGAACCATATTAATTCGATAATGAAATGTTAATATTACATATTAAGCTTCACAAAATTGAATCGTATTGACCGCATAACTGACCATGAATGATAAATTATTGATCTAATCTATTTTTGTTATGAAAACATAAGTATTAAGTGATAGAATACAAAATTTATCTTACCAACACAAGATATGTTCCAAATATATATGATTTGTTAGAAACTACATTGGATAAGTTAATTATAATCCCATTTCTACTATGTAATTATTAACTTGTACAAGTCAATACCACTTTTTATCCTTTCATGCATAAATTCTTTATTACTACACTATTAAAATATAACACACAAATACATTTTAGGATTAAAACAACTTAAGAATAATCTTGACACTATGAGAACCACTCACAACTAGGAGAATAATGAGAAACATGAACAAATAAAAATATAGAGGAATTATACAATATGGAATGAAATACTAAATCTCTAACTAATTTTCTTTGTCTTTCAAAGATGTTGAATTTATTTCATATATTTTTTAAATACTTAAAGTAATCATAAAATTGAGTAGAGAAAACATTTTTAATCATTCACTAATCATTTTATATATTTTGGTGAAATTATTGTTGTATCAAAAGTATCAATTACACAAATATCCGATTAGTTATGTTATTTCCACAAATATTTTGGAACCTCAACCTTGAAACACTTATAGTTGAACATCCACCAAGGTGGTTATACAACTGAAACCTACATATACATGTTTTTACAATATTTATGTCAAACTATTCTAATTGAATCGCTAAATATTATTGACTTTGTCACTCTGAAAGATAAGTTCCATATCAACCCTTTATAGAATCTTCAATTACAAATTATCAAAAACTATTTATTACCATGAAGTGTCTTATAATACAATCTATAAATAATGAACTACATAAAATTTAAATATTAAAAACATATATAAAACATGAGTAGTGCATTTGGATGAAAATTTGGATCACTTAGAGGTTGTAAATCCTTCCTTATTGGTTTCTCCACCCATTTATTATCATCTCACATAACAGTAGGTCCATAATTTGAATTCAAAACTATTGAAATACAAGGGCACCATGGTGCACTTGGGTTACAATTGAATGAGTAACTTGCACATGTAATTCTATGTTTGATTCTTATTTATTTTTAGCTTTAACTCTATAATTATTTTCATATTTTATTATGACCAATCATGTTTTTTTCTTTAGTAATATTATTATTTGGCTCTAAGATTTTATAATTACCATTTGGATTTGGTTGTTACTTTTTGATTCTTTTTTTTTTCACTTGATTTTTCTTTATCTTTGTTCATGGGAATTTATTATTTATTATTTTATGTGTTAGTCATATTTAATTTTAATTTTTTTCTTCATGTTCTTTAAATTTGTACATATTTTATTCTTTCATGGCATCTTCTTAACAGGCATCAAAAAGTCTTGTTATTTTCATGATCTATATATTCAAAAACAAATCATGTTCTTATATATCTTACTGTAGCCCATACTATATATTTATTAAGGCATGAATACATAATTATCCTTTATATTGATAAATATTATACTACATGTATACACTAATTTTAATTTACATTTGTATATGGCGTATTTTGTTAATCTTATATTGTTTCCATTGTGTCCATGATTGGCAGGCTATTTACTTATGAGTATATTGTTTATGTTTAACATTAATAAACTTTATTACATGACTTATTACACCGATAGGCCTTGTAAACTGAAACTAATGGGCTTGAGTTTAATTGTTTAAGTTGTTCACTTTTATGTTTGATCTTACAATTAACATTCATTTGACTATCAGAGGTCAATTTAAACCTTAGTTTTTATATCCATTTGATTGTCAGTTACAATTTATTTCCTTATGTTGGATAATTTAATATAAAAGTTATAATATCTTTGCCACATGGTGTTGTTCAGATCCGTTTTTCCTCAATAAGTATTTTCTACCATAATTGATATAGCTAGATGCTGAATTTTTTTATAAGTTAATGGGAAAGTAGAGGAGAATTTAATGAATATATTATTCAATATGTTATGTGAGAAACACAAAATAAAAATGTAAGATTGATATCTCTCAATGTATTTTAGATCTAGATGTATTTGATATATTTTTACTATTATTTATTACTTCATAGGCCCGTGCAAACAAATTGTTTTAAAACATGGATCATTCAAAGAAGACATTGCTATGTTATATGATAGTGATTTTATTTCCTCTCTTACACATAATGCACTTAATAATTTTATTTTTATATATGTGTTTTTAGGTTTATCTCGAAACTCAAAAGGGCAAATATATGCCACTAAACATTTTACAAACTATGAGTCTACAACTCAAGAATATAAATATTAATTATTTATTTTGTTCCTATAGATTGGGAAATTTAATTTTTATTATTCCTTGACATATACATCAAGTGAAATTTCTTATCACCTCAAGATACATTTGGTGTATTTCTTAAACTTATTTATTTAATAATACTTAGATGATTTGTTTAGCATTATCTTTCAATTAACAAAAAATATTTACTCATAAATACATGCATGAGATAGCACAAATTCAAAGATATAGATATATATATATATATATGGGCATAAAGATATATTAATTAAAAATAAGGACTCAATGCATGTTTAAAGGTGCAAGGTAATCAAAAAAAGGAACACCGACAAATCTATTTAAACCATGTGTATCATTTCAATTTTATGATTTTTAAACCATGTGTATCATAGGCACTTATTCACATTAAATGTCTTTGTATTTTTCATTATAAATTGGTGTTGTTTTAGGTTTTTAGCAGTGTTAAACTTTTTATTCACTTAATTTTTATTTTACTTTGATATATATGAGTTTACATGTGAAAATGTAGATCAAAATGATTTATTACATAGAAACCAAAAAATGATCCCTGAATATTTAGTAGTCATTAATTATATTGATAGATAACTCATATATGTATTTATTAGTTTTATTTATAAATTAAAATTTATGGATGAAATTATCTTTGGTGATTCCAATATCTTTTGCTTATGTTCCTCTTCCTTTTCTCTTTATGCTAATGTAAACATATTTATAAATAGGATACAAGTAATTCCATAAATAAATCGTGTTACATGTACTACTTGATGATGTTCTACTTTTCATGCTTCATATGACTTTTTAG
>JARHVA010007660.1:0-10000 GCA_037957365.1 Torreya grandis | reverse complement strand
CATGCTTTGAAGGATGAATCTCTCCTACATCTAACTCATGATAAGTAACTAGTTAGTCCATATATCATGACATATATACATCATAAAATATTTCTAAAATAATAAATCAACATGATTATAATGTAAAAATATACACTATAGTTAACTCATAGCAATGAAATCATGTAATCAAAGTAATATTCAACTATCCCATAACAACACATAACTCATAGCTCAGTTAATAATAACCAAATAAAATCACCAACTATAAATATCCATGGATAATCAAGTATGTTTACTTAGTGGAAAATCACCAACTATAAATATTCTTGGTTGTAAATAATTCACCACACTTCTATCATGTGTAATTATTATTAAAAAAAGATAAAATAAGATTATTACAAGGTAATTTGCATTATAAGTCTAAAATTAAAAATTAAATAAATAATTTACTTTAACTAGTAATTAAACTAAAAATAGAGTAAATATGAAAGGCTTAAGTTACTAATACATTATAAAAATCATGCAAGAAGTCCATTTATCAATTAAGAAAACATACACATTAGACAAGTGAAAATATATAAATAAACTTATATAAATAGAAAGATTAAAAATACAATTACATAAAGAGAACTATAAATATATAAGTTTGACTAATAATAAATTTAATATTAGTTAACTAAACATTTAGTGAACTGAAATTAATTAGAAGTTCTAACTATTTTTTAAGAAATTCCTAGAAAGTTTATAAAATTCTCCAAACAACTAATCGAGGACATAAATGAATTAATTAACCTTACTAAAAAATTAAAAAATAGATAAAATAATTATATCACTAATGATCAATTGTCTAGATTGGTTTCATGCTTAACAAAATTACATACTTTGTATTCTTGGTCGTCAGTTATAAAACCTTATAACTAAGTCATAAATTGTTTCTTTAAGATCACCATTTAGAAAATTAATTTTTACATCCATATGAAGAAATTTAAAAATATTTTATGTTAAAAAATCCAACAAAGTTTGAATATTATTCCATTTTTTTTATTGTAAAGGTTTGTTTATATTCCATCCCTTCTTTTTGAGAAAATCTCTTTGTAAAAATCCTTGCTTTATGTTTTTCAGGTGAATTATATACTTTGTATTTATTTCAAAAGACCCACTTGAAACCAATGGGTTTAAAACTATTTGTACGATCATTTTACTTCCAAGATCCATTCTTGACAAAGGCATCACATTCAACATTCATTACTTTTCTCCATGGTTCAAAAGTTTTAGCTTGTTTGAATTTATTATAGTAACTTATCTATATTATTTATTATAATGTGTAATTCAAGTGCATGTTTTACCATCTCCATCACATCTAACATATTTTAATGTCTTTGTGTCCCATTTTGGTATACTTTTATGTGTTATGGTTCTTCATTTTGTTGATATAAAGCTCCATATTCTAGCATGTATTCATATGAATATGAATATCAAATTTATTCCCCAAAGGGAGTTTCACTCTCAATTATGGGATAAATTATTGATTCAATTGATTCCTAATTACATGAACCCCTTTCCCTGCCTCCCCCCAAACACAAAGATTATTTGGAATCTCCATATTGTTCTCCTTGAAAACATTTAATTTTTCAAATTTCTCAAGTTGAATCAATTATCAATCACTACTAGATGTGTCCTTTATGATTTCACAAAATACAATCTCTCTTATAATGAGAAACTTTTTTTGTAAACTTTTATTATTTTAATGAAACATTTTATTATTATATTTTAAAATAATAAATTAATTGATGAGAATGAATTATTATTTAATTAAATTAAATAAAATATAAATAATCAATATTGTTATTTTATTTAATAGGTTTAATTTACTTAAAAATAAAAGATAAAATAAACAAAATTATATTATTTAAAAAAATAGTCAAAGGTGATGCAAATATGGTGCTAGTTATGACATGATTGCATCATGCTACCCCATGAAATAAAAATAAAAATTGGAGGACTCAAATTCCATCCCTTATTTATTTTTTTAGTTTTATTGGCATAAACAAACATGAAAAACATTTGTGTGGTAGAAAAAAATAGATAGAGAGAAAAATTAATCATGTTAGGGTTTAAATGTAGAGGATCAATATCAACAATAGGATGGTAAGGGAAAGGGAAGATTTTATCTTATAAATAATAAATGAAAGAGAGAGAAGGGTATGGAGATAAAAACTATATATAACTATCGAGGAGGAAGAAAACCACTTTAGAGATAGAATGAGAGAATAAATATGCATAGCCTATAAAGATGAGGAAGATAAAGAACACTTTATAGATAGAAGAAGAGAGGTATGATAATGGTTTTCATGTATTTTTTAATATTAAAAAAAAATCATAGAAAAAATATTTGAAAACCATACAAGTTCTTATACAAAAATAATATAAAAAATAGAAAAAAAATATGTGATAAACCCTAGAAAAACCTTATAAATCCATCTAAACCATAGATAAAAATAATATCAAAAGCCTTATAAAAATATAATTCATAAGCCATAGGAATTATACTGGTTAGAATTCAAAAATGCTTAAAGTCTATAAAAATAGTGGGTTTAAACCCTTTAAACCTACCAAATAACACACAGACCCATTTTTTAAAGTGTAAATACAACAAAGAAAAAACCTAAAAAAAACAAATTCAAAAAATCTATGGAATATAGAGGGTAAAAGCCCTAAACACTAGGGGAAAAGGTAATAATTATGAATAAAAGTAGGTATAAATTGAAAGAAAATTATACAAAAATATAAAGCTGAAACTTTAATAAAAATGGTTCTAAAATTCTTGAATGTATGGAAAAATCAAATATTGACATTTTTTTCCTATTTATTAGATTTTATTTAATCAAGTATCCTAAATTTATAAAATATTTATAATATAGACAAATATAAAATATTAGCATGTAAAAACAATGATCCTCATGATTATAGATAGATTTTTTTGAAAAGGGTGTTTCATATTATGGGATGTGATATAACTAGTGTTCATGAAGGTTTCACTTTAGATATAAAAGAGGAGAACCACATCACTCAGTACCACACCCATAATGTGCCTAAAAAATAAAATGTATGTCATGATTTGATATGTATCACATGTTGGAGGTGCTTTAAAAATCTACAAGTGGAAAGAATCAAGAAACACAACATATTTCTCCTTTTTCAAGGGAGTTAGGGAGGTAAATATTTTATTTTATTTTATTTTATCATGTTTTATGAATTTTTAAATTTATTGGATTTAAATTTTATTTTATTTTTTGATATTTTAATTTATTGTGTTTTTAACATTATTCTATAATAGAAGACACTCTTCTTCCATGCATGCTTATAGGGAGTCATGGAGGAAATTATTTGATTTGTTTTTTTTTTCATATTTATTGGATTGTTTAATTATTTTCTACTTTATTGTGGGGGTTTTAATATATTAGTTTTAAATGTTTTTTTCTTTAATCTTATTTATAATTTATTTAGTTTTTTTTATTTATTAGTTTTTTACCTTATTAAATAATTGAAGATCCTCCTCTTCTATGCCAACTTCCTTGTAGTGTCATCCATCTCATGCTCACTAATTAAAATTAAAAGAGACCACCACAAGCCTTGACTATATGTTTGTTGTAGCATATATGGGAGATATAAATTATCCACCTTATTTTTATGATGATCAACTATTTTGTCAAACATTAGATGAGCATAGGTATATTTTTGAGGACTGCTAAGGTTAGATTGTATGTTAATGATGACATGAAAATATTAAAAAATGCTCGAAATAAGTAAGTATTACTATTATTTTATTTTTAATTTAATAAATTATTTAAATTTATTAATTTTTTATGTTATCAAATGTTTACTTTTTTTAAAGTAATCTAATTTAATTAACGTGTCTTAAGTACTTAAATAAAATTATTTTTATGTGAAGCAAAAATTTATTTTTATAAAACATTCCATCTAGAATTCAAATGTTAACCAATTAAGCATACAAATTGGTTTATTTCTTGTATTAAAAAAGAGTTTGGTTGTACCTAATAAGATGTGAGAATTATTGAAATTTTTGTGGTAGAGGCATTAAGAAGGATGGGATGGCATATTTGGGGATCAAAGCATAATATTATGTCCCACTAGGTGGATAATTTTTTTAAATAAATCCTAAATAAAATTAACAATTTTATTTTTCTTATGAAAAAATATGGATTCCCATATGTATTTTTATACATAAGCTAAAAAACCGAATGTTTTTATTAATTTCAGCCAACTAAACTCTAGTTTTTAAAAGGATAATAGAGTGTTCATTTCTCATTTATGCCAAAAGGTGGAAAATAATATTACGTTTTGTCGCATGGGTCTGAAAACATATATTAATTATTTAAATTTTAATTTGTAGGATAAATACAATGGTAATACATGTGCATATATGATCATGCAAACCTCTAGGCATGAATATAACTGCATAGAAAATACAATGTGAGAAGTGGCACATAGGGTATGTAGAACAAGCTACTGTAAATTTCAAAACAACATAGACTATTTTTTTTTATAATTTATTTGTACTCATTAATTATATTTTGTTTATGTTTCCATATTAATGCAAGGGTAAAATTGTCGATGAGTAAACACACAAAGATAAAATGAATCAAGGGAAGATGATGAATCATCATTTGGGATAATTAAGTGTAGAATATGCTCTTATAAATTTGTAAGTTTATTTAAATAATGTAACTTTCATTTTTTTATTCATTACTCATTATTATTATTTAAATTTATATGACAAAATTGTATGAGTTGAAGGCTATTAATAAGTGCAAGAGCAATTTAAGTCCCTTGGATGGAACACTGATGTATTTAATGACCAAACACATTGTAAGGTGTTTTTAAATATAAAGACATCGTTATTTTCTATTTGGAAATAGTTTAATTTAAAATATTTTAATAATTATTAAATATATTCAATTTATGTGAATTTATCATCAATTTTATTTAATTGTATTAATTTAATAGAGGATTATGATGATCTCCACTACATCTACAACAACATGTTATTATATAGAGTTGAGTACAATACAAATAATACAAAAAATGTGCTCATATATGATGGTGGTGATGAGTATAAGATGATGATATCTTATAGTCATAGGTTTTTAATATATTTTTAATTTGAACTCAAGATTTTTTTGTTTTACTGGGTAAAGAGGATTGGAGGGTCCCTCATCAATTTTATTAAATGAAATAAACATAATTATAAAGTTTATGACATGATAAAACTAGTGGACCAAAGTTGAAAAATAATTTAAATACACTGTGAAGGGTAGACAAAAAATAACTAAACCAAAAACATCCCTAAGGGACACTAAAATAAAACCCCCCAAAAGAGACACCACACACTCAAAAAAGAACCTCCATAACCACCCATGCATTTCAAAAAATCACACCCACCATCACCCATGCCACTACCAATAACTCTCCACAAAGATTATTATCACCAACACCAAACTATGGAATAACACCACTAACCACCTAGGCACCATCCCCTTAACCATCGCTACCACCCTTAAACCTTCCACTGCACACCACTCCATCCACCATACTATAAAACCCCTTTTATCCATTCAAAACACCAATATCCCCTTTAGGATAATCCACCCCTTTCCACATTATTGATTTACACTTTCATCTAAAACCACATGTTTGCTACATGTTGATATATCCTCCCAAACTTGATGTTATACAAGCACTCATCCTATGAGCCCACCTTATGGTTGAGGCTACAATTAATCTAGCTATGGGACCCACACAAGGGTTCCTAAGGGGATATATATGAGGTGCATGTGAGAACCATAAAGTTGAGATAAGAGCTTACACCAAGATAAGCTTAGGTGACCTCTTGCCACTCAAATCCACCATGATTGATGTCATTGGTGTAAAAAAAAATAGCTAAATAGAAGATATGTACCCAACTATCTGAGGGCATATGGTTATATATAGTTCAAAAAAACCTCCAAGTGGTCTAGTATGTCATCAAACATGTCTTTCATGTCCCTAAAATCAATCAATGACACTGCCTATTGACCCATATGCTTTGAGAAATTTTGGGACCATTTTTCTTCCATTGGAAGCACATGCACCATCACTTCTAACCCATTTATAAAATACAATCAAATGAGCTTGAAATTAACTAAAATTTTCAATTCCTTATCCTTAGAGGCCATGATAAAATTTTCCAAGAAATTTGATGCAATCAAAGATTTAATATTAACCCTAAAACAAGTCTTAAGGAATATTATCCCAAGGACCTCCATGATCACATGCAAAATGTTACCTTATTGTATTACAAAAATATTTTAATATTATAATCTGACACCTTTCCTTCAAATTCTATGTTATATGGTTTTTTTGCCATTGAAAATAAAACCCTAATTATATCACACTATCCCATAGTGTAGATGTGTGTGTGGGGGGGGGGGGGGGGGGTAACGTGATGGGCATGAGAAAAATACTTCCCACACTTATAAATCTATTAAAAATTAATTCCATTACACCCACATCCCATTCAAGTTTGAGTTAATCATGTAATGGAGTATGCATGTATATCGACCAAGCCTCTCAATCATTGTAAATGATGATTTCCTTTGATCAAAACATGCCTCTATTTTCCAATGTGTCCACCACCTTATTCATTTCATAAAAGTAATGATAGGCATCCAAGTCATTGAGAGGATCAATTAAGTCCTAATCATGGATAATAATGTTCTTCTCATTCTAATAGCCCACCTTTACATTCTTCAAATATTGAATAATTACCATAAAATAGCCATCAATTATAATTATCTTTCTACTGCATTGGTCTATAAAATTGAGTCATAGAACCAAGGCCTAAGCCTGTGCTTCATTATTAGTGTCATCCACTAGCTTATTTTATATTTCTCTAATTAATGAGTCAATGTAGTCTCATATGACACATCATATCCCAAAATTACCTAGGTTTACCCTTTTGACACCATCAAATATTAATTTGAATGTCCCTAGAGGAGGTAAAACCCAATCCATCTTCCATGCTTGATTTATTTCTTCAAAAAAAATGATTGACCTATTAACAAGGGGAAATTTAAACAATCACCAAGAGGATATGATTCTAAAATCCTAATTTTAAAGTGTTACCTTATATCTTTTAGCATGGGTAGAACCTACCTCAAACATGGCCATTTAAGCTTTGTTAATTACTGATTCAAAAAGAATGGCACAAGATTTAAAAATACACTTATTTCATTCCTTTCATAGGGTCAAAATTATAATAATTGAGTATAAAAGACATAATCATAAAAAAAAATTCCCATTGATCCTATTATATATGAGGTGAAATATTGCATAAATATGTTTGGTTTGGTCCAAAACCCAAAAAAATTATCAGACAAGGAATTCTATGCCACCACTACGAAAGGTAACTTAAAGAGAAAATGATGTGCATATTACTCATTTTCTAGGCACATATGCACCTAGAAGGCCCAAAAATTCCCATTCTTCATAAATGGTCTTGACTCAAGATACACCCTTGCACAACAAGCCATACAAAGGTCCCAATATTGGGTAAACTTGTCTTACTTTAGCATGGACATTTGATCAAATCAAAAGATGAGTCTAAATTATATGCCATTTTTACCCCAGATTAACTGCACATGACACTATATTATATCTTATCCATTGGATAATATTATCCTTATTATTGATGAATATCTTCCACTTCACTCAAATTTTTACCAATAATTACTTCTAGTTATTCAAAACTAGAATTATCTCAACCTTTTTCCACATCTAATACTTCATTCCTCTAATAGGTCATAAATCAAGATAGTATCTCACCTCATTACCCCACAAGTTTCCTAAAATATATTTGTCCTTAGTTAATTCTTATATTTACTACAAATGCTTTTGTCTAATCCATGATCCCCCCCTCAAAATCTACCAAACATCTATCATTTACTACCATCACACATGGTCGTTAATAATTATTCAAAATTTAAGAATGAAATTTCAATGATAGGATACCTTGGGAGGGTTCCATAGCTTTAATATGTTGATTGGGGAGAAATCCCACAAATATTTAAGTTGGATCAACATGTTCCAAACTACCTGAGTTTGATTTACTATGCCCCACTCTAGTTTAGCACCCAAAATTAGGTTTTGGATTACTATT
The DNA here is from genome assembly GCA_037957365.1 of Torreya grandis. Lineage (NCBI taxonomy): Eukaryota > Viridiplantae > Streptophyta > Pinopsida > Cupressales > Taxaceae > Torreya > Torreya grandis. The sequence continues at coordinate 1,800 of JARHVA010007660.1, read as the reverse complement.
CATTTGATTCCCTTGCTTCCTCCCACCTAAGGTAGACAATCTTTATCCCATTTTATAAGTGTAACTTTCTTCTTGTCTTATGTGCCTTTCCACAAAAAATTCTTCATAATTCAGTTAAATTACTTTAACACCTTATTTAGTGTTTGCATAACCAATAAAGTGTAGATCGATATGCACTCAACATTAAGTTAATGAGGATAATACTCCCAACCAATAAGAGCCACTTGCCTTTCCACTTTACTAGTCTTGCCTGAAATTATTTAATCAAGTTGTCTCATAGTAAGAATCTATCCACTCTAGCAAACATGGGTACTCTTAGATATTTAACAAGAAACTTCCCCATTTTGAAATATAAAATCTCTAATATGGCAAGTTGAACCTATAAAGAGTTTTTGATGAAGAATATTTCCAATTTATTTGAGTTGATGCACTACCCAAAGGATTTATCATAGTCCAATAGTATCTTATTGAAAATTCATTTCTCCCTAATAGTAAGTGGGCCAAAAAAAATAGTATCATCAATGAATTTCTATTGTCTAATACCCACCATCCTCTCCATGGTCTTGATTCCCATGATTTCCCCATATATTATTTCACTATAAATTACCATCCTCGATGACTATGCCTTTAAAATGAATGGGAATAGGTAAATGTTCCCTTTTCTAAGACCCTAGGAGGATTCAAAAAATCCTTCCAATTCCCCATTAAATACAACTAAAAATTTGGGAGTAGAAATGCATCTAAATATCTAGCTATACTAATCCTTGGAGAACCCAAAACTTTCCAAGGTATTCATTAAGAACCACTAGCATACCATATCATAGGATTTACTAATGTATAAATTAATAATCATCCCCTTCTTATGATCTACCACTAAACATTAGATGATTTCATGAGTGATTATGACACCATCATGAATGTTTATTCCAGGAACAAAGCATCCCATGTCATTAGAGATAAATTAATATAACTATCCTTTTATTCTAAATGAGATAGCCTTGGATATGATCTTATAAAGAGTGTTACAGAGTTAAATAAGTCTATAGTACTGAAAGATCACTTGAATTTCCTCTGAGTAATTAGGGTTAAAGAGGTATAATTGATTTTTGGCCCAATTATTTGCTTCTTCTAGGATTATTAAAGAATTTACAGAAACTCATCCCATAATATGTCCCAAAAAGATTGGAAAAATTTAGTGGAAAACCCATTTTGGCCAAAAGATTTATATTTGCCCATTGATGAGACCAATATTCTTAATTTATTCTTAGATAAAGGTGCCAAACTCATAATTTTTTGATGCTCTATCACAACCATAGGGATGTATCAAAGGATTCTATATTATGCCTATTAATTATCACCTTAGTGCTTACAAGAATATCCTTGATATAATTTACTACTTCCTTCCTAACTTTAGAGTGGCCATCCAACATTCTCCCACCTATCAGTATTATCGTTGAGATATGATTGGAATTCCATCTCATCAATGTATAATTGTGAAATAATTTTGTATTAATATCACCATCCTTGAGCCATAGCTATCTAGAATTATATTTTAGTATAATCCATTCCTTATGTGCAACTCCACCAATTTAGCTAAAAACTCTTTTTACCTCACATAAAGGCTTACATCCATGTTAATGAATAAAACCACTTGGTTAAGGGTTGCTACTTCTACTTCTACCCTTGGTATTGCCTCAAATATGTTCTTGAAGGTATATTTTAATGCATTCCTTGATATTTTTAAGCTTTATTCTTAAGATATATGACTTTGTGCCCTTTACCACAAGGGATTAAACCCAC
>JARHVA010007659.1:522500-631672 GCA_037957365.1 Torreya grandis | reverse complement strand
CAGTCATCTTAATTTTATTATTTTGGTCTAACAATTTCATGTTTTTTAGAGGTGTCCACATGTTTTTCCAAGGTTTTATTTCAGGATCTCCATCATTAATTTGGTTTTAATGGCATCAATATTGCAATGAATCCTTCTCTAGGCTTGTCTTCCACTTTGGGTCAAAATTCTACCTTCTTCTCAAAAAGAGTGCACCTATAGATACTGTTGGGGCAATTATCCATGCCAACATGAGGGATTTGGATATGTACTATCTCTTTGGATTTCATGAAAATTTTATAATTACATAATCCTTATCATAAGGTTTGAAACTATGTTCTTTTCATTGTTGCTTCTCACTACCCCTTCTAACTTAGTCCCCCCTGTAGGAGGCCATGAATAGGGAACACAAGAATATGGAAGATGGAGATGGTATAGGGGTATTTAATCAAGGTTATATGTATTATTTTTCACATGGAAGATCATAATTCACTCACCAAGGACCTAAAGAGATGTGAGATTGCAAAACAAAAAGGATGATTGAGTTTTGTTCATCAGTCCCTAAACACACCAAAAAGAGATCCTAGGGGTCTTTTGGGTTTTCATAAAGTGAAGATATATTTGGTTTTTAGGAATCATCTTATGCCAAATTTTTTGTCCCATAAATTGGAAACCATCATGCCAAATTTGAGCTTGAAATCACAAGATTAATATATGTTTTGAGACCTCCCAAAATAGTTTAAAAAGCACTAAAAATATGTAGTAATGTCTACAAGATTCTAAGGGGAAGGTTGATATTTTCATCCTATGAGGATGTCATAAACATGTGAAAGTAGATGAAAAACTTCCAAGGGATATAATAATTAGTCATAGGCACTTAGGTGATGGAGAAATATTATATTGCATAAAGTGACCTCTTGGACCTATCCCTTATCCATACACATGGCAGAGTACATAGTGAATGCAATGTTTCAATAATTGGAATAGAGAGTTTGTGTTAGGAATCATAGAAAGGAAATAGTCTAAATATTAATTATATAAAATATATTAAAGCTCAAAAATCCCAAGACAAGGTGAAACATGATCTAAATACTCCAAAGCAACCTACATGCCTAGAAATGAACACCTACAACCAAGGATAGTGGAGGGTTAGCCATAGTCAAGGTGAAAAGAGTCCTTTGTGCTAAACATGAAGCATTTATATGGTGAAAATAGAGATAATATGATTCTAATAACATAAGGTAAAAGTTTCATACCTCATTTTTGAGGCTAGATACCTATCAATATGTTACTTACAGGATTGTGAACATGCACCTATAACCTAGAATGGAGGTTGGTCTTAGTCAGGGGTAAAGTGGAGTCTTTTGAGATCAAGTGGAGAATGTAAGTAGATGGGATAATTATAATAGAATTCTAAGATAAAAAAAGGATTTTCATAATTTTTGAGGTCATAGACATACATTAACAACCTATAGGCCTATAGGTGTGTGTCTCATTCCTGCATGGAATGTGACCACAGTCATGTCATGAGATTATGCAATAGGATTGGGATAATAAATAGGTGATGTGTAAGATTATACACATGAAATGGATTAAATTAAACCTCTAACCCATATTTCCATGAACCTCAACCAAGCCTAAGGTGCTACAAAGTCTATCTCAGTCCATATAGGTAGATTTGGAGACCATAACTAGGGGATAAAATGTTTGCATAACAAAAAGTGTCTAATATGATCCCCAAAGATACATGATGTTGAAATGAATATGAGAAACTCGTTTTATTATCATTTTATCATGTAAATTTCATGGAGGTAGTATCTATAGGAAAATTTGAACAAAAACATGCATGAAATAGGGTTTTTTGCCCCCTTTCTTGATAAAATTGAGTTGGTTATACCCCTTAGTAAAAGAATCTATAAAAAAATTAAATAAAAAATGATCATCGAGACCTTTTTTATCTCAAAAAATATTCACTTTTCTCATCCAATTAGGCCTAATATCCTCTATTTTGTCTCAGAGGTAGGTCAGTGCTTTCATGCACAAGAATGGTAGCTTTTTGGAAAAGTGAAGAATGGAGGGATTGTATTAATTTTTATCAGTAAATGAGGTTTTAAAAATTGGGGGATACATTAAATTAAAAAAACCACCTTGGAGGGTTTGAATGTTAACAGGGTGGTCTAGACAGGGAGGTCTACAAGCAGGCCTAACAATGAAGCATGCAAATCTAGCCCCTAAGGCAAAGTCACTCCAAGTCCTAAGCTTAGAAAAACATTATAGTTCCTTTAATTACTTACATTTGAGTGGTATTTATGTGTTAAATATTTTTAAAGTCTTGGTAAGTTAAAATAGAGGGTCATGTAGCTTAAAAAATGTAAACTAGCTCATTGGCAAGGTGTAGGCCTTATTCTAAACCAGGGGTCATCTCTCTTTTTGGACTTTGGTGATATATTACAGGTGTTGGATATTTTTATGGGATATATAAATATATTTTACAACCTGTGGTTGGAAAAATAACTCAATAAGAAGCCATTTTTAACCTTAAGAGTGCTCAGACCCTCAAGAGAAGCATAAAAATGACTTGAAGGTCAACTTTGGACATTCATAACTTCCATAATATTTTTCATGGGACCATAATACATTTGTATATGTTAGGTAATCTAATTTAATATCCCTTAGTGGCATTTATAAAGGGTTTCAATGTCTAAACTTTATGAACAAATGTTAAGAGTTTATGCCACTCAAAACCCTTGTAAAACCCTCACAAGGACCCAACTAGAGAAAGATTTACGTTAGATAATATAAATTAAATGGTATGGAAATGAAACCACCTGGTGTTTGTATATGAATATCATAAGATACCACACATATATTTTATTTCTATGGAATTGTAAAAATTAGGGGAAAACAAGGCTTGTTTTGACTATTTTGAATGGTGTACAAGGTAAAAAAGGATTTAGGAGATGAAAAAAAATTTGGAAGGAATATTAAAACTTGAGATAACTCTAAAAATTCAAATAATATCATATATAAACCTCTAAGTTCCCCAAACAGGCCCTCACTTTTAGCCAGGCTAGTGAGCCAACTAATGAACACTTGTGGAAAGTGGTGAAAAGTAATTAGGGAAGGTTTGTAAAGGTTTTTTAATTGAAAATGATGATATGGGAACCTTTTAAAAGTGTCATTATCTATTTTCAATGGATTATTTTGAAAAATTTGGAGGTTTTGAATGCCAAGTGTATAAGGTGCATGGGAAAGAGCCACTTTGAAATTTCTAGAGTTGATTTTGCATGTCCATAAGAATAGGGATGGTTAGTGATCAATCTAATTCATGTGAGAACTTTTTTATAACCCTTAATTCTTAGACCAACCATCAGACTTGACCATATGCAAATAAAAGGTAGTTTTGGAAGGTGAATTATGAAGGTAGTTTCCTATGCTAGAATTATAGGTCTTAAGACACTTTTCACCATTCTTATGACTTGTTTGAGACAAGTATGCCTATATGATATGGAATATATCACCCTAAATCTCTTTCACATGAAAATTTAACTGATTCTTTGAAGGTAACACATATCCAAGTGACCCTTGGACTTTATTTTCTTGCTCCACTTCTTAAAATTATAAATATGCATTCTCTTGGCCCGTTTGAGAAACCTCTTTTAGTTTATGGGGAAAATCTAGCCAAATTTGTACTTGAAGAAATATTTAATAAATATACAATTGTTATTTCCACTCATATGATGTAATATTGAGTAATGAATTGAATCATTGTTGGTCTAATCTAGTGAAAGATTGGCTTTTATAGCTTGTACTCTTGATGGTCTACCAATTTGAAGAAAGGAGATTTTTGTGGATATTTTATAGTATTCTCTCATAAGTTTAGATATATCCTATAAGTGTTTCATGATTATATCCCTCTTTGGAATCATTCATCCCCTTCCTAAGAATCACATACCTTCTTGAATCTAGCATATGGAACATTGATGTAGCAATGGATCCTAAGTTGTGAGTCATGTGTACGAAACATACTTTTTTGTATTTAAGTAGTGGTTTAAATAAAGTGAGAGGACATTATATATTGGTGAATAACCCTTTTGTCTTTTATTTTTCTTTCTTAATCCTTTTTCATCTTCAAGTTATTAAGTTTAAGAGAAAGCTTTAAAGAGTGCATCAAGGGGAGTTGGCCCCTCATCTAGAGATTCATTTCTCAACATTGTCACCCATATTAAGAGAAATGTTTCCATTGTTCCACTTGGATGAGGAAAATTAGGTATCTCTTTAGGGGTGAAAATCCAAGTATTAATAGGTTGTTCACACCTATTATTTTTTCTCATCTAGGTGACTAGGTCATCTATCTACTTGGACGTTTAGACTGCCTTACTAGCCCAGGCCTGAAAGAGCACTTCAATGGTATTGAGTGTAGTTTATGTAATAAGAGGGTATAATACACTTCATATCATCTTCATAAATGCTATATAATTTTTCATTTATCTTTACACCTTGAATTCACCATGTAATCTTGTAAAAATAGGGTACTTGGTGCATCTATACAAGTGTCCATACAAACTAGTGGCATGACCAAGACCTTCTCAAATATGAGATGTGTTTAAAGTGTTTCCAAATCCAAACCAAGTCATTTTTATATTTTTTTTAGGTTATTCTCCACTGGGTCATTACTATGGTTTTAGGAATGTTGAAATATGCATAGTCTCTTAATGATTGTTCATAGCCCTAAGGGCCTAGATTATATAACCAATACTAATAAATTAAATTAAACAACATCCATAAATATCCCATATCAGATAATAAATCCATGTACCTTCTCCTTGATGTTCCCACATGAGGATGACACCTCTTAAGATAGAAAACATGTAGTTATGGGGTTGAGAGAGGAATATTGAGTGTGCAGGGTGTGAGAATGCATGAGTTTGTATTCAAAAACACCTATGAGATATTTAAACCTATCCTAAAACTATTATTTTTTAACTCCACAAAGTGTTTGTAGATCTCTCATATACAATCTTAGGGTTGTAAGCCACTAGGCTAGATTTACCCTAAATGCTAGGTTCTTGGGATTTCCTCTTGACTACCTAATTTAACTCTCATGGACCAACCTTAGAACAACATTTATCACTTCATATAACCTTTTATACTCAAAATAATTACAATAATTTAATTTTTCTTCCAATTTTATTCTTAGGCTTATGACTATCTATTTATCCTTATTAGGCCTAATTAGCCTATCAAGGCTCTTCATTTTTATCAAAAGAACAAACCATATCAATCAAGACTATGAAACCTAGGTATAAATATAAATATACTAGTTTCTCACTCTTTCACCTTTTATCCATGCATATCTCAATCATCTCTTACTCTTCTTAATGACCCTACTTGTAAGATACCTGATAAATTTGCCTAGACTATGAATGTAGACATCCTACTTTTGTTTTAAACTTGATGTTTATTTGAGTGATGGAACATATTTATTAGCTTATTATTACTTGTATATATTTTATCTAACTCATCCATGACTCATTATTTTGATTTCTCGAGCTATCCTATAGGTGGTAGTTGAGTTTTTGACTGTGTGTAAGAGTTAGGTCTTCCTTTTCCATTTACCTCTTGGACATGGTAATATTTTTGAATTATTAGGATTTTATATATTATTCCTATGAACTATCACCATATTATTCAATACACCATATTATTTCATAAATAAACTATCACTTCTTTCCCTTTTTCCTTCCTTGCACACATAGACCTATAGAAGGTTGATAGGCCTCCTAAACTGTAAAAATTGTTAGAATGATTTTATTTAGACATTTTAAGTTTTTTATGGTTATGATTTGGGTTGAACACCTCACTAATTTCCTCTCAGTCTCTAAAACATTATAGTGATTCATCATAATCCTTACAATTTCTTTTCTTCATATGCTTGGAAACACACATTGGGGAGAATGCTTTAGAGGGGTCTTAAACATGTCATTTAGTGTGAGAAGTTCTAGAAGAGCATGGTAATTATATATGGTGTTATTTAAATATTTAATTCCTCCATAAATTCTCCTTAATTCTATTTTAATATTCAAAGTCTCTCAGACCCAAAAGACACCTTTTATCTAAATTAGTATGTATATGGAAAAATTATTATGTTTGCAAGGCTAAAAAACATTGGTCTTGGTCACTCTCTCTTATAATTATTAAGGTATGTTTTTATTTAATACATATTACCCATTCACTCAAGCCTAAAACTCACTATTTGAACACTATAGTTTCCTCCCATGTTTAAACACCAATCTTGAGGCCTTGAGCATGCTTGTATGTGGCAGAGGGATAAGTGAATACAAACCTAAGAGAGGTTATCCTTATGTCAATTCCATCTATTTATTAAAAAAATAATTAACTTTTAGGGGTTTCACATATATTTATCACTCATTTATACCCAATACTCCGATACAAAACATTACATAATCTTTCTCCATGTTTAAAAGTAACCTAAATTTCCCAAAGAAGCTTGTAGGTGTCTTTTAGTGTCTTAAACATTGGGTATGAAGACATGATTTTATAATGACCATGATCATTTCAATGTTGAAAATAGACCTTTACCATTACCTTTTAAACATTGAATACCACTTATCACAATCCCTATTTTAACATGCCACATGCATACATATAGGTTTATATACATGTAGGTTTGCATTCCTATGCTTTTAGGTCTCTTTGGTGCAAAAAAAATATCTCAAACCTAAAATAATACTTCATTGTATCTTGAAATTAAACTTATGATATTATGGATTTCACTTTTCTTTTGACAATGCAATATAATATCACCTTCAATCACCTTCAAGAAAGCAGTCTATACAAAGTTCAATTAGCTAGGATCATGACTATTGCTTAGAAGACTGTGTACAAAATAACCAAGTGGTTGAAGAGCCTTGGATTGAAAATAAGGTGATAATAACATTTAAGACCATTGTATGAATTAACCCTAAATAAAATTCAAATCACCAAGATAAAAATGATATCATTCTCAACCTACCAACTACCTTATGGAGCTCTTTGCCTATTCCTCAATGTCACACATGCCCATTTTGGTTGATGAAAGTGAAAATTATATGTGAAAACCTATGAGGTTACTTATAAAACACTCTCATACTTTAATAATTTCATGTCTCAATAAGGATTTCCCAAAACTAAGCCACCAGGGTTTTATAAGTGTTCAAGACCACCTAGGGGTCTTAGTGATTGGTCATAAAGCCTAAGGATTTTATCTATAGTCCAATGACACAATTTATAATCCCACTATGGTCTCCACATTTGGTTAAGAGTTTGGGCTCTAAATCCCTCTATACAGACCATACCATCCAATTCAAACTAGGCCTTGTGACCTTGACAAGGTCTTGATGGTTATATTGCTACCATTTTTGCCTTTATCTGCACATTTGAGACATGTTATTTTTTCCATGATTCCTACAAGGGATATCATATTATATGTATGACCTCTTATGGCTCTCCCATGAATGTACAAGTCTATACAAGTCTTGGAAACACTTGAAAAACCTCATTTTATACATTTTTTTAGGTTTGAGATCTTTAGAGACCATTGGAGACCACACAGAGGGAACTGAGAGGTCAAGTACACTATAAAACTAGGTGTTACAAATGGAGGGAAGTTTAAATATGACTTTTCAAGTGTATTATGACCTTTTATGTCAATGAAGGATATTTGACACTTTAAAATACCCCTTTATTACATATAAGACCACCTTATAATGATATACAACGGCTATGATAACTTTGAAAAATCCTAAATTTAATGTGACTCCTTATCCAAAGGCTTCTAATATGAAGGTGACATATATGGCATGTTTGAAAGGTATTTTATGACCTTATGGGTTCATTGGACCTTTAAACAATCTTAACTAATTGGTTATATAAGATGACCTTGGACACATCATTAAACCTCATGGTAAGACCCAAAATGACTTGGATACATTAAACACCTTGATAATAAGGCTCCCCCCTCAATAAGTGGTTAAAATAAGAGGAAATATAATAATAACAAGAAACCTCAATCTCTCCAAATACCTTAATTTTTGCTAAAGTACCTTATCCTTATCGAATGAGATATAAGCCACTTTCTAGGCTTCAAAAGTCACTTGATACCCTTTCATACACCCAAAAACCACTCATAAAGACCTAATACATCACCCAATGACTCAAACATGCTCTCACATATTTATCCCTCAAATATTTCCTAACACATATAATGAAACCTTAAACAATGTTAATAAGGATTTTAAAAGACCATTCTAAAAACCATGACAAGATCTAGATCAACATATACAATACTGTATGCGGTCTCATGATGAAGTTTTTAACTATGGGGGTTTAAAATTTTCTAAGGAGGACAAATTATCAATGCTCTTTATGACTCATAGGGGTTGACCTACCTTTTGGTCAAGAGAACCAACTATCTCATCCTTTGGGTAAAGACTCACACATGATAATAATGACTTGAGATGATGATTTTGCTTGGACTGTTAAAAAAAATTATCACCTTGAAACCTTTAAAGGACAATAACAACCTCCCACTCACATAATATGGATAACACACCAAATAAAGAAAAAATAAACAAATCACTCTTATGATTATAGACACTTATTGGAAACAAGACAAAAATAATCTAATCTAAACAACTAACCTGAATATGTCTTCTCCCTCCTAGGTCAAAGGGGATTATTATATTATATCTCACTCCTTGAGGTAGAAAATTGTATGAGACAAGCTATCTCTTGGACCTTTTTCTTGTTGTCTGCATCCTCTTATTGAATGTCATTCCTCTTATCATGCTCTCAAATGAGGTGATAGCCACAAACCAATCTCTTATGAAGATATATTCATCTTGTACTTTAAGACCCACCTCATGATGCTCTTTAGTTACAAATCAACAAATGATATTTCATATAAGAGTGTTTTTTGAGTCTCTATAACATCTTGGATGGCATCATATTTCCTATCATCTACTGCCAACTCATCAAGCTCTTCAAGGATCTTTGCATACTCACTCCAAGCTACATCATTGTCTTTAATGAGTGCATCTTGACCAATCTCTTCATGTTCATGTTATTGAATAGGAAGTGTACCTTTTCAAACAGATTGAACCTATTGATGTAACTCAATATACTCCTACCAATCATTCTTTAACTCTTCTTTTTTATCATTGAGAGCAAGACCAATTAGACAAACATCTTCCTTTTTCTCCTCAAGGGTTATGGCATTGTCAAGAGTTTCACATTTTCTATGCAGTTGTGAGGTTATTGCTAGGATAATTCTTTAGGTTTGTCTTCTTGGTTATAATGATTCATGTCAAAATCATTGAAAACCTTGGCTTGATTGCTTAGAGGGCCCTCAACCTCAACCTCAATACTAGCTGCAATCTCATTCTCAAGCTTCCTTCTAGGCTCAAGAAGTCTTTCTTCAAGTCCTAAACCAACCCTATTGATTTATTAAATACCATCAATTGGATGACTATTTGCTTTAAGATGGTGACATATTTCTTGTTCATACTCCTTAGGATTCACACACTACTCCTTAGGGAGTAGAATAGTCTCAAGAGCATTCTTACTCTACCAAAGAAGAGGTTTAGACATTTGGAGAGATTCAAATTAATTACAAACCTCCCAATATTACTGCCATATATTTTCATCATCTTCATGCTTGGATTTGTGAATTGGAATAAATTTGGCTACACCTTCATCATATTTATTAAGATTCATAGTACTGTGAAGGACCTTGTGTCCCTCTATGTAGTCATGATGTAGTTTAGGATCAACCTCTTCAAGCTCAAATTATTACCTTCTAAGAGTCAACTCAACCTTTTTCAAAGTTTTAGTTTGTATTATTTATTATGATTCATCTTCTTACCCATCCCTATAAACTATTTTTCCATTTTCTACACCAAGAGGGTTCCAAATAAAGACATCATCAAACTCACTTACAGCATTTTTATCATCTATAAATACAAACTTATCTTATCCAATTATCTCCCATAGGGAAAGTTCCTCTTCAAAATGGGGAATGATGGGAGGGTGATGAATTATTTCATGAGTTGGAGAGGGCATGGAGGGGATAATATTACAACTTGGGGTCTTTGATATGGAAGAATATTTTATAAATTACTAGAGACAAATAAAGTTTAGTTTGACTATGACTGCTTCATCCTTCTCAACAAGGATTTCACCTTATTCATATCCCTCTTGAGCTTCTTTAGTGGATACGAGCTGATTTTCAATTTTCTCAAATGGAATATTGTTCATATCTTAAATTCCTTCATAGATATACCTCCAATATGGGAAATATTTGGGTTCTTAGGAAAGGTGTAATGAGGTTTGACTAGGCATAAGGTCCTCTTCTTTAGATTCAATTTATTGGTGAAGATTTGAGTCACCCTTCCTTCCCTATGAATCTACTATTTGGCCCCAATTTGGGATCTTGAAACCAAGAATTTCATTTTGAACATGTACTTCAATTTGAAAGGTTAATTAGGGGCTAGACAGGCTTCTAAATTTCATCACTTATTATTGAGATCCTATTCCTTTGATATTATGATTTTGTATAATAATTGCTCATTGGTAGGTTTAATTTCTCTAGCTATCTTAGCATCAAAGTCAAGTCTTGTCTACTTAATATCATCATCAAGATGACTAGGAGGAAGATAATATTGCTAAGGTTGATTTAAATCATGTTTATGGGATATATATGTATGATATCAAGCTTTGTCAGATTGATGTGAAGGATGACCAGTTTGGTAATCCTAATAAAGAAGTGAGGAATAAAAGAATTAATGATAACTAGGTTTTTCACATGGATAAACAGATTCATATAGAGGATAAGACTCATCATAAGTCTAATATATATTAATATAGGATTGGCATGGTTCATTTGGATGCTAATAAGGGTTAATATAGGATTGATAAGGATCATGGTAAGGTTGGTATGGGTCAACATAGGGTTGGTATGGGTCATGATACTATTGATAAGGAAGTTTAGGATATGAATTCCTTTCGTACCTATATGTTGAACATCATGAAGCAAACAAGGAGCAAGATAACTATTAATATAAGGTTTTCTTTCCCCTGGATGAAGATCTTAAGATGACCTTTGGGATGAACTTGAGTGATAAATTACCACCAAAATTCTTGAATTACATTGAGGTCATCGACTAACAGAAGTAATTTTTTTAAATACCTTTAATTTTTGTCCCATCAAGAATGCTAAAAACTATTATTAGTTTGGATTACACCCTTGAGGAAAAGGGGTTTCAATACTACCTCATCTAGGTGATACAATGGAATCAACTCTAGGTGTGAATAGCCTATTTGGTGAGGTGAATATTTAGTTTTGAGCTATCTCCCATGATGAATAATTTGAACTCAAATCCTAAAACTACATGTATTTCCAATGAAATCAGATATAAAGGACATGAAATCAAAGCTAAGCTATGGGGGTGATGCACCAATATATTGTGTCTCTTCTACATTATCCTTTAACAACTCTTATAGACAACACAAAGAATGATAGTTAACACACACTCTCTCTCTCTCCAAAATAATCCTACATATAAATGTTTAATATGGAGGCTATATTAAGTGAATATGGTTAAGGATGATGAATGAGAGGGCTGATTTAAGACACTATCTAGCAGTTTTCACTATAAACATAATCATTATGAATTTATAACCATTTAACCTACATAAGATAGTCCACTAATACTTAGGTGAAAATGAGGACCTATAAAGGGATAAAATCAACCACTTGTGCAAATAAGATAAGTATAACACAATATAATACCAACATAAAAGGAAGTTGATTCGGTCTTTATATTATCTCAAGGTTGTAGATACAAATGAGTAAAACTTCCTCATACCCAATAGAGGGATTCATTTAATGGATTCCTAATCCCAATTTATGGAACAGGATGAGAGAGAGAGAGAGAGAGGGAAAATAAAGAACTATAAATATCATCAATGTTATAATACACCCCTATTTTTAGTTTCAAATCAAAAAATAGTCCATGGGACACAACCTTTTATCTCTCTCTAATGCATGAGGCATGTTGGGTTGATGATATTTATGGAAGTATTACATGGAATGGGTTTAGTGGAAGATAATTGAGTCTTGGTTGACCTCAATCAAGGTATGATCATGCCAAATTGGTTAACCACTTCTTCTCTTGGTAGTTATAATGGTAGAATTGTGGTCTAATTGACCTCTGTGCGGCATTAAACAACGTACCTCTCTTTTACATGTTGACCAAGCCTTTAAACTACTTCATTTTCCATCATGATCATGAAATGATAATTCTTCACTCACTATATTAGTTACATTATAATTTATGGTTATCCATTCACCATGTTAGCATCCCTCTACACCAAGATACATCTTCTTTAGCTTGCCAAATATGCTTATTAAGGAACTAGGCCTAGTCACTCAGTATTAGTCACTTGGATAGCCATGAGACTTGCATAAAACTTTGAGATTGGGTTATTGATCATTATTTATTACCCATTAAACCTTTTACACCATGATTTATGCATTTCAAGTAGTCTACACCTATTATTTTTACTCATCTAGGTAACTAGGTCATCTCTCCACTAGTACCTCTAGACTACCTTTCTAGAACTTCTAGGGGGATTAACTGTAGTTTTTAGAATAAGAGGATATAATACACATCACATAATTTTATTAAATTATTTATAATTTTTCATCTATCTCTTCCTTGAATTCACCATGAAATCTTGTAAAAACAAGGTACTTGGTGCATCTATATAGGTGTCCATAAAAACTAGTAGCATGAATAGGACCTTTCTTAGAGCTTGAGATGAATTTGAACTTTTTCCCAATCCAAACCAAGCCATTTTTATGAATTTGTATCAATTTCTTCTCTATTGGGTCATTACCAAGGTTTTAAGAGGGTTTAAATATGTGTAGTCTCTTAACAATTATTCATAGCCGTAAGGGATTAGATTGTAGAACCAATAACAATAAATTCAAGTAGAAAACCTCCCTTAACATAACCTATTAGATAATAACTCCATGAACCTTCTCCTTGACATTCACATGTGAGGATGACACCTCTCTAGCTAGAAAACATGAATTTATGGGGTCGAGAGAGGAACATTAAGTGTGTAGGGTGTGACAATACATGAGTTTACCTTAAAACATATATATGATACCTATGAGACTCTCCTAACACAATATTATGGTTTAAATTATTTTTTATCTACCCAAAGTGTCTATATATCTCTCATACATAGGCTTAGGGTTTGTAAGCTAATAGGCTAGTTTGACCCTAAATGCTAGGTTCTTAGGCTTTCCTCTTGATTCCTTGATTTAAAAATCATGGAATAACCTTGGAACATCATAAGTTGTTTCCTATATCCTTCAATCCTAAAAATACATCCTATAATTCAATTTGTCTTCTAATTTCATGCTTAGGTCTATGACAGTCTATTTAGGCCTACTAGGCCTAATTACCCTATCAAGGCTTTTCATTTTATTTAAAAGTACCAAACCATATCAATGAATACTATGAACCCTAGGTAGACAAGTCAAGAGACCTATTTTTCACTCCTTCACCTTTCATCCATGCGTAGCTTAATCATCTCCTATTTTTCTTCATGACCCTACTTGTAGGAGACCTAGTAAATTTGCCTAAACTATGAGTGCAGACATCTTCCTTTTATTTTAAAATTGAGGTTTATTTGAGTTGTGTAACATATTTTTTAGGGTAATATTACTTGTATATACCTTTTGATTATTTTTTCTAACTCATCCAATGCTCATTACTTTTCTTTCTCATGTTGGCCTATAGATGGTAGTTGAGTTTTTGATTATGTGTAAGAGTTGGGTCTTCATTTTCATTTTGCCTCTTAAACATGGTAATCTTAATGAATTGTTATGAGTTTTTATATTCTTCCTATTAAATCAATACACCAACCTATTTCCTCAAAAAGCTAACACTTCATGCCATTTTTCATTTTATGCACACACAGACCTACAAAAGTTTAATAGGCCTCCTAGACTGTAAGCACTATTAAAATGATTTTGTTTAGAAATTTTACGTTTATTGATTGTTTTTAGTGGGTTTTATCACCTCATTGGTTTCATCTCAGTCTCTAGTACTTTTTAGTGAGTCATCATAATCCTTACAACCTCTTTTCTTCATCTACTTGGAAACACACATTAGTAAGAATTCTTTAGAGGGGTCTTAAATAGGTCATTTAGTGTGAGAATAACTAGAAGAGCATGAGAATTATATATATTCTTATTTGAATCTTGAGTTACTCCATATATCCTCCTAACTCTCTTTTAGGCTTCAATGTATCTCAAACCCAAAAGACACCTTTCATTTAAAAAGGCCTATATATGGCAAACTGATTGTGTCTACAAGGCTAAAGTAAATTGTTCTTATTCACTATTTCCTAACTTTATTTATGTATCTTTTGATTTTATACATTTTATCTATTCACTCAATCCTTGAAATCACTATTGAACATTGCACTTTCCTCCTAAATTTGAGGACCAATATTGAAGCCTTGAGCAAGCCTATATGTGGTAGTGGGTTGAGTGACTATAAACCTAAGAGAGGTTATCCTTATCTCATTTCCATCTATTTTTTGAAATCCTACTTACCTTTTAAGGCTTCCATGTATCTTTATCACTAATTTATACCATAGACTCCCATATAAAACATTACATCATCGTTCTCCTTGTTTGAAAGTAACCTAAATTTCTCAAACAAGCCTATAGGTGTCTTAGAAATTAGGTCTCAAGACATGATTTTTTAATGAAAATTACCATTTTAATGTTGAAACCCTTCATTTTCCAATACCTTTTAAACATTCAAGACCAATTATCATAATGCATATTTTAACACACCACATGCAAACCTATAGGTCTACATACCTATATGTCTACATTCATATGCTTTTAGGTCTCTTTGGTGAAAACAAAGCCTAAAATAATCCTTAATTATCTATTTAAATTAAAATTATGATAATAGGTCTTTCACTTTAATTTTTCAAATGTAACCTAAGACCACCTTTAATCACCTTCAAACAAGCAGTCTATATAGAGTTTAATTGTCTAAGAGTATGAGTGTTGATTGGAAGACTATATATAGAAAATCCAAGTTATTTGAGAGCCTTGGATGGATAATAATTTGATAATAAAATTAAAACCTATTAGATGCATTAATCTTGAGTAAAATTCAAAACACAAAGATAAAAATGATATGATTCTCAACCTATCAACTACCTTGTGGAGCTCTTTGCCTATTCCTCAATGTCACACATGCCATTTTTTGTGGATTAAAGTGAAAAACTTATGTGCATATCTTTAAGGGTCATTATAAAACACTCTCATGATTCAAAAAATTCATTTTTTCAATAATTATTTCCCAAAATTGAGCCACTAGGGTTTTACAAGTGTTTGAGACCACTTGGGGGTCTTAGTGATTAAAAATAAATATATAAACACTTTTATCTACATACCAATTCCACTAATTACAATCCAACTACGGGACTCATCTTTGGGTAAGATATTGGGGTCTAACTCCCTCTATATGTAACATACCATCCAACTCAAACTAGCACTTATGAGCTTGCCAATGGCTCAATACAGATCTTGCTACCATTTCCTCCTTTCTCTAAAATTTGGGAAATGGATTATTTTATACTGTGCCTACAAGGGATTCCACAATATTTTTTTTACCTCCTCTAACTTTTACCTAATCATACAAGTATGTACAAGTCTTGGAAACACCTACAAAATGTCATGTTATACATCTTTTAGGTTTGAAATCTTGAGAAACTATTAGAGGTCAAACGGAGGTAAATTAAAGGTAAAGTACACTTTAAAACAAGGTGGTATGGATGGAATGAATTTTAAATGTCACTTTTCAAGTGTATGGTTACCTTTTATGTGAATGAAGGATATTTGACACATTAAGAGACCACTTTAATACATATAAGACTACCTTATAATGATATGCAATGGATATGAGACCTTTGAAAACTTATAAATTCAATATGACACCTTCTTGAAAGGCTTATAATATTAATGTGACATATATGGGATGTTTGAAGGGCATTTGATGACCTTATGGGTTTATTAGAGCTTGAAATAATCTTGATTAATAGGTTATAGAAGATGACCTTGGATACATCATTAGACCTCATGTCAAGACACAAAATGGCCTATATACCTTCCACATCTTGATAAAAAGATCCCCCCCTTAATAAGTGGCTAAAATAAGCATAAATATAATAAGAACAAGAAACCTTAACCTCTCCAAATACCTTAATTTTTTCTAAAGTACCTTAACCTTATCAAATGAGATATAAGCCACTTTATAGGGTTTAAAAGGCACTTGAGACACGTCCATCCACTGAATGACCAATCATGAAGACCTAATACATCACCTAATGTCTCAAGCATTCTCTTACCTAGTGATCCCTTAAATAACTCCTTGTACATATAATGAAACGTTAAATAATGCTAATTAAGGATTATAAAAGACCATTTTGAAGATAATGACAAGATCTAGATCAACATATACAATCTTGGAGGGGGTCTCATTAGGAAGTTTTGAACTATAGGGGTTGATATTTGGTAAAGGATGCCAAATTATCAAAAGAGGGTTCATTGAGGTCAGCTCCACACCATGATCCCACTAACCCATTTTTAGCAAACTCATTATAATGGTGAATAAATAGGGCTTGATTAATTATAAAATATCAACATAATCTATCATAGATATGAGTATGTCAATAAAAAGGTGAAAAAAAAATAAAAACAACAAAGTTGGTCACATATAGATCTAGTCATTATTAATTACTAAAAACTTGTGTCATCATCATACACTATTATCATTGTTAGTGTCCAACTCTAATGATAATGTCTACGGATACAAAAGTATACTTTCAAAAATATTTTGACTAATCCAAAATACTAATCTTACATATTTTACACATATTTCAAGTTCATCCCTAATTTCACATAGTAAACCCAACTAATTATCATTTATTTTTCATATTGTATTAAATTGATCCTCTTTGAAAAATTTTACATCCCATATTTATCATAATTTAGTATTACAATTTAGAATATTCCTTTCTACAAGTTTTCAGCTAACTGGGTTGATATAGATTAGTTTATCACCTTTATTCCTAAAATATTTATAAACTCTTAACCCTATCACCACATATCTCAATTTAGGGTTAAATAGAAAGAAACTAGCCTATGATCCCATGAATGGGAGGACCATACTGTGCCTATATCATAGAAATGGAAGGTGAATTTTCATGATAAAAATTGTTAATGTAGATGAATATTAATCTATAAATGCATAAAGTGATTTAATGTATATGGCATGATCACTGATCATTAATCCATTTTTTTATGTTTAACTTGAGAGGGTGTAGGACTTGGTGGAATCTGTTGTATATTAGGAAAAGGTATCAATGCATGTGTTCACTATGTAACACACTAAACTATATATGGTATTACCTTAGGATGAATCAATTAAATGGAATATTTATTTGAAATTAGAATAACTTTTTGATGTGAATCTTTTTGTTTAGGAGGGCGTAACACTCTCCTTTGATGTGACTATTTATATAGATTATGTATAGGTGCAACAACTAAATATTCACTATGATATTAGATAGGTGAAATAATTATATCTATAATATTCCCTTGAATATGTGGAACAACTAATTATGGTGGTGGTGGGGGAGGATGATTAGACACCACTAACTATAGAGGGTACTCATATCGAATGCCTATAACTATGATAAATTGATTATAATGTTTATATTCGAGACATTAGTGTATTGTGGATGGAATTTTGTGGATATTATATATCCAAGGGATGTCTAACAATATATTAATACCTCATGCTTGGTAATAATAGAAATAGAGTATCCATTATTATTTAGTGAGCCTAATTAGGTATCAGTCTACACCAAAGAGTGTTTTATTTATATCTATCAATGTATTTGACTACATTTGATATAGCTTTTCTATCTTTATCTTTATACTCAATAGTATGAATAAGTTTAATTGTAAATTAATTTTCACTTGAACCATCATTTATCAGGACATTGTGTATAAGGTTTTTGTTGATATGAACTCAAATAAATAGTGCATATTTGTCTAAATCATTATAAAAAAAATTTCTTTCATCAAATGTGATCATATGATGTGGTAATAATGTGCTTGTAAATGTACCAATGATGCTATACAATATATGTCCATAGTCTTAGGAGGAGGATGTTCATTGTACAAGTTATATACCTTTAAATTATTTTAATTTTATGTATACCATGGTTTGAAAACAAATTACTAAATATTTTAAAATTTTCATTGTGATTTAGATGTGGTCTATCCTCCTTTGTGGGTGTACTTATCTCAATAGTGTTTTCATTAAAAATATATTGTATATTATGCCTTAATATATAAAATTTGTTTATAGAATTTATAATGCATATGTGGTAGTCATAATATGTGTTACTTTCAAATAATTTATGTTTACGATTGATCATATCAACCTATACTAGTGGAGTGAGAGATATGGATTGACTTCAAGTAATTGCATTAATAAGACATGAGGAGGTGGCAGTGACCTTGAAAATTGCCACCCTATTGGAATTTTCTATTGAATCTTATTTTTTGGTTGTGAAATTGCATTGATTAGTCATTTTTTTCATTCTTTCTTGAATTATATTTGACCTTTTAATTTACTTTTATTTAAAACATAGTATTTGAATTAGATGAAGTTGTATATATATCAAGATTTAGAGCTACAAAATGGAAATCAACAACAAATATTTCAAATTCATACCCTAAACCAGAATACAAGCTTATGATTGAGGTATAAAAATAATAGTATACCTTAAATTTACATGAATACCTCCTTTATTCATTGGTTTTTCTCATTTTGATTGTATTTTCTCAATAGATTCCATGTAGGAATTTTGGCATCATATCCCTATGATTGATTTTGGATGCTAGGATGATATAAATTCTTATGGATTATGGATTTTTCACACAATGGGCATGGTATCCTTAGGCTATGCAAGCTTGTTAAAAATTAAAGATAAGGGCTTAATTTATAGATTTTGTATGGGGGAAATGGACGATCAAGATTACTTAGAAATGGATGGATAAGATTAAGTCAATATTTTCATTAATAGATAAGTTGAGGGAGTTGGAGGATTAATGAGGATGGATTTGATTTTATTTGGAATGGTTTTGATTGGATTTGATTTTTGACTTGGTATTTGGTTATTCTATTTGATTTTTTTTGTTTGATTTTATATGCATGAATTTTATTGTCAAGGACTAATCAACTAACTAATAGTGATTATTTAGTTACTTAATCTAAAGGGTAACATTAGGTGAATTAGATGGGATTTATATGTAATTTTCATGATATGAATATTTGGTTGGTATGATAGTATTGTTAGAGTGGATTATATGCATTGAAAAAAATATTATAATGGTGGATTAATTATTGATTAATTGGATGACAATTTATTTATGAACATGTTGTCAATACGATTAGGTTTTCAATATGATGTGATGATAGTATTAGGGTTGTAATGAAATCAAAATTAGGGTTTATTAGTGTATAAAATGATGATGACTTATTAATGACATTAGAGTGACAGAATTGGGATGTCTACATTTTATCCTCTTTTAAAGTATGTTAAAACTAAAGGAAGTGGTCATGTTTCAAATAATGTAAATGAAGAAATATAGGTGCAAGAGGATTCCCCTATGCATGTGTGATTATTTAAAATATATTATGTGATGCTCCATCGAGAGGGAATGTGATTATATAAGACATAAATGGGTTCTTGAAAAGATAATAACTGTTGGAAAATAAAAGAAAGAAGGTAAAAATGGAGGAGAATTGGTTAAAATGGAGGGGTGGGGTTGATTAAATATAAGGGTTAAATATCATGTATAGTATGATCATTATGGATATAATGTTTTGGTGGATTCCATGGATGGATGATATTAACACACTTTATCTAATGCTTGCTTAGTTTTAATTGTTTTGATTTTCCCTAAGTAACAATATATGTTAGGGGTTAGGATAGGGAATAATATATCTTGATAAATATAAGAGATGTGATGTGATTTAAGTAATTATATATATTATGAAGTTGGATTAAGTATACTATATCTTAATAAAACTTTAATATTAGATTTGATTGAGTTTTTAGATGTACAATCATAAATCAAGGAGTTAATTGATTGCATGGATTGAGGAATGTGATGATGAAGGCTAATGTTTATGGATACAATGGATTTTATATATTTTTGTAAATGTATGTGATGATATGATGGATTTATTAATTCTCATATTCCATAATTTATGATGAACACTTAGTGAGATTGGATGTTAAGTATATATAGATAGGTACAAGAAATGTATGTTTAGAAATGGAAGTTGATGATGTGATGATGAATGTTACTAATCTTGAACACAAATCCCTAAATTTGAGCACAATTATTTGTTAAATCATATAAAAATAGGAACCTTGAATTGGAGAAACATTATTAAATTGTTATAATATGCCAAATAAGTGACACATGTAACCACCACAAAAACATACAAGCAATAATAACAAAGATAAAAATTTAAAAAAGTAGATGTGTTATCCCTTATCAAGATAAAACCCAAAAGTTTGGTGAACAATGTGAAATATAAGTCTTTTTTTTCCTAAATAAATTAGATATATGAGGGGGTTGTATTGGGAATGATATATCTTGATAAATATTTAATGATTTTTTAAATATTGAACAAAGAATTTAATAAGATTACATTCAAGACAAAATGGTGTTTGGATTTTTTATTTTTTATTTATAAGAATTTTTAGACTTTTCAAATTTGAATTTTTTTAATATTTTTAAAAGTTTTTGGATTTATTGTTTTTTTAATTTTCTAGATTTAGATTTTGGATTTTTTGGATTTTTTTATTTTTAAAATGGAGAAAAAGTTATAGTATCAAGGATAGAAGTGATATTGGATGGAATTTTTGAGGGATTCAGGGTTGGATCTCCAAGGAATACATCACATGTGAACCATGTGCCCTAGTCATATAGTTATAGTCTAATATTATGTTAAAATGTGCTTTGAATAAGATCTGATATACCAATATGTTCCAATTTAATATGTCTAAATGACTCTTTCATGTCCTTATCAAGGTAGCAAATGGGAGGAAGGATGTTTATGATTTTTATGGTTACAAGTATGTTTAAGAAGGTGAAGGTTGAATGGAGTGAATATCCCCTTAACAAAATATACTTGTAGGTGAAATATTTATGCATGACTCTAGAAACTAGTTTTCATCATGGTACTGACCCAAGGTGCCATAGAATGTTTTTTCATTGTTGGTTGATTTTTTAATTTATATAATTTAATTAATTTATTTATTACATTAGTATTATTTCCTTCATGTAATTAATGTTGTGAGAAGTCTCTTTTTTCAAACCATGTCACTAATATATACTCTAAGATTATTGTTGACTATTTTGACCACATGTCAAAATAAGTCAACCCCTATAGTTCAAACTTGTATAGGGGTTTTTTAAGGATCTTATATTATGTATCATGGTCCTAAAAATATTTTTCAATGTTTGATTAGATTTTTCATGGCCAAATTTTAGTTCTTGTATCATTTTATGTCACATATGGTCATATTTGAGCCATTAATGAAAGTTGTACAATTTTCCTTGGTAGACAAGTGTTCCAAATTGTTCCTCAACATCCCTCATGTAATATTAATTTAATAATGTCATTTATAACTAAAAATGTGTAGGTTATTGTTGATCATTTTTTTCCAAAAGCCAAAATGGATCAACCCCCTATAGTAAAAATCTTGTATAGGGTCTTTTTATAATGTTATAGGGTATATTGTAGATTAGTTGATGTCATTTTATATGCCATTATAAGTTGTGGTAATGGTATAGCTTAGTCATTGTGTCTTTTGGGGTATTAAGGGTCATTATTTGAATCATATATTCAAGTGTCATAGTTTCATGGTGCTAAGCAGTTGTAAGAGCAGATCCAAAAAAGCCTAAGTTTGCACTTGGGAGATATTTCAACTTTTGGCTAAGTGTTAGAGCATTCAGAGTTATGTTAGAGAAATTATTCTACTTATTTGGCTAAGTTTTGGGGACTTTTTTGGAGAAATTATTCAAGGCAAAGATCCTACAAACTTATTTATTTCGGGTAGAAGTTTCACAACAATTTTCTCGAAGATCTAATTGTTTCAAGAAAATTGACTGTATCGAAAGTTAAGTGTCAGCTTTATTTTGGGAAAATTATCTTCACAATTTTATTGAAGGCATAATTATTTTATGGAAAATGTTCAAAAAAAAATTTTAAGGCAAATTTATTTCAGACAAATTGTCTAAAACACAAGGCCCACATAAATTGGTCTAAAACAAAAATCTTGAGGGGTATGCTTCTCGAGAAAGTGTCACAAGAAAAAATCCAAAAGGGTATATTTTTTTTTGGGAACGTGACCAAGACAAAATTTTTAAATGACCATTGATTTAAAAAAATGTCCTATCCAAAAATACCAAAGGGTATTTTTCTTGGGAGAGAACCCTAAATGAAAAGCCCAAAAGGTCATTTTTATTTAGGAAAATTGTTCAAACAATTTTACTATAGGGTCATTCTTCATCAAATTATCTTATGGATGTCAAATTCAAGCCCAGATAAATAACTGTTGAAGTTAAAATATCCCAGTGATAATCACATGAACATCAAATTTTGAGCTCATGAAATAGTTGTTGGAATTCAAAAGGAAGGATTAATGATCGATGCTCAATCGTATAGTAGATCCAATAGCGAGTGGTAACTGATAGTTTAATGGGCCTAAGTAGATCAATGGCTCATGTTTAATCATGGATTTAGATCTAATGCCATGTGATAAATTTAATGAGTCAAGGAGATTGAGAGGTTTCAATGTGGCATGAACACATTCAAGCTGACAGAAGATCGATGGAGCATGTTTAATCATGTAAATCAAGATCAACAATGAGTGAGGGTTAAAGAGGTCAGTAAACCCTGAGTATAAATGCATAGGTGATAAGTGGAATAAGTGCATGGGTCTTAATATAGGATCTATGTATTGCATTAATTTTCATTATGTAGATCATCAAAGTGAGATGAATCAAAAGATCAATGATTTGAGCTAGTTTTTGATAGCCAATTAGATGAAGGCAAGCCTAGGTGACTTAGACAAAGGTCAACAAAGTAATTTTTGATGGGGTAAGGTAAATAAAAGGTATAAATCTAAGCTTGAGTATGGTTTATTGCATACCAGATCTAACATTTCCAAGGATGCCACCAAAGTGGACATGTAGACTTCAACAGTTTCATCTCTTAGACCAATTGCATGAAATGGACCCTTCTACTCATTGTTGCATGCCATAGTGAACTAGTGAATATAAGTTAGAACAAAGAAAAAACCATAATGGATTGATCTAATTTTCCTAACCACATTGATGCTAGAACCCTACTTGGAAAAACTTGATCCTACCATTACAATTGCCAGGGAAGATCAAGGAGGGAATAATGTAACTATGTAACCACATGAGTTAACCTAGATAAATCAAATGGTCTAAATGAGAATATTTATATAGGTAATTTTAATGGTAGTTAAAATGATTTTTTTCTCATTTAAGTCCTTTTTTTGTTGCCAAAATCCCTCTCTTTGTCCCCTTTTCTAAAAATATAAATCTTGAGCTATTGTAAAATACCACCACACCATGTATGGAAAAGACCTATTGGATTAATGTTATATTTTTCCTTTAAACATTAATACAAGTATATTATTGAGTTTTGAATAATTTTATAAGTTTTAAATTAATGTATGGTGATGATAAGCGATAATTATATATCCTTTTTTCTATTATCATTTCATGTTTGATCAAGTTTTCCTTGTCTAACATGTCATATAGAGTGTAGTCTAGTGTGTAAATATTTTAAAGTGTAAAAATATCCTTGGAGTGTGTAATATTCCCTCTTGTTCATTTTGCTTGAATTTTTACTCACATCTCACCTCTATATTGAAATACCCATGTTAGAACCCATTAAAGCTTAGAGACTAGTCTATATGATTTGTTTCATCGTGGTTGAAATATGGTGGTCATATGGAAGACATTTTTGATGCATCACATCCTTTAGAGTAGGTTTATTTTATCTATTCTATAACTCTTTTCCCATATAAGTAAGTAGTATTTCAAGTGATAAACATTTCATGATACATTTAGGGAGCTAGCCCTTAAACCTAGAGGCTCATTTCCAATATAGGTATACCCACATACTTAGAAATGTTCTCATGTTTCCAAAATTTATAAGAGGCTTGAAAAAACTCTCCTAGGGTGTGATATTTGGTGACAAAAATTCTATCACACCTAGTGGGACCCATTATCTTCAAAATAACTTGTCATGGTGAATGTTGGTCTTGATAAACACCAACTATAAATTGGTGTGCTACTTAGCATTTGGAGACTCTTCAAAGTAAATCTACTTTTAGACCATTATTTTGTTTTAAACTTGATTCATAATTCATGGTCCTCACTAGTTCATCCTCTGCTAGAACATCCAATCCTATTAATCCACCCATTCATCTTGAAATCCCTCTTGAAATTTAGTATGCATAGCCTAATCTTCCCTTTAAATAATGAGTAGATTTTTATATGGAGGAAGAGGTGGAAGAGGCTAAAAAAATTAAAGATATTAAATAAAAAGACATGACTAAACCTCATGATTTCCCTACCTTTAACATTGATAATCCAATCCAACTTCATGTATATGATGCCATCCCTCCTAATGCCACAAAAGGTGTGCCCACATTCAATGGTGAGAGTCATATCATACCTAGTGAGCACATTAGAGATGTTTCTAACTTTTACAATTTCCATAATATTGTTGAAGAGAACATTTACCTTAGACTCATTTCCATGTCTTCCTTGAAAGGAAGCCCCTTGATTGGTATATGACTCTAGAAGGTGGATGCATCACAACATTTGATGAGTTTGGAGTGTTGCTGACTTCCAAATTTGGAAATGAAAGTGACCATGCTTCTCTCATACATCAATTCAATGTGATAAAAAGGGGACCCAAAGAAATAATGCATAACTTTAACAAAAGGTTTCAAAATACTTGGCATAGGTTGCCTCCTCATATGAGACCACCTAATACTTTTGTGTTCCCTACTTACTTGAGATCCATTGGGACTAAAATTTATGTCATGCTTAAATCTATGGGAGGATCCACCCTCCCTAAAGCATATGAGCTTTCTATCAAAGCTAAAAACAATCTCATCCAAGCTAGAAGATTTCAACCTAAAATATAGATACATCCTTTTTTCTCCTCATTCTACCAATATTCTAGATGTATCCCAAGTTAATAATGCAAAAACCCAAACTAAGGTGGCTCCTAAGAAAGCAAAAGATGATGTTGATTGGAAAGCAAACTTCCTAGCCTTAAAGGATAAAAATAGGCAAGGTAATGTACAAAAAGGTGCCTATCAGAACCCTTACCCCTATCAATAATGGTATGGTCAATATAATGGAAGAGGAAGAGACCAATAGAAGCCTAATCCAAATAGGCCTAATAATTGTATAATCCTAACTCCACCACCAATGCAAGGGAGATGTACCGGTTCATAAAAATTTGGTGGAGAGAGAAGACTGGTAGCAAGACCAATTCATGGATGCCAATTAGAATGGATAATAAAATTTTATGGATTAAATGGTATTTACTCCCATATTGTTGAATTAAAATGAGGTGATGATGTAGGTTAATTATTATTAGTGACCTCGAGGATAGATCTTCAGAAACTTTCTAGTTGAAGAAACTTTTGTTATAAATCAAGGAGCCTATGTTACAAACAATACAAGGGATAAGAGTAAGGATATAGAAGGTGGAATAAACATTCCCACAAGATCATCTAATCCTCTTACAAGGCAATAATACACAACTACATGTGTGATAGTTCCAAAGGCTTTTGTGATAGTTTCAAAGGCTTCTACACCTCCAACAAGTCAAAATGTGGTAGGGTATGTTCATGGTGCCTCTATCCCTTAAGTTGTAAGAAATTATTTAACTCCAAGGACAAAATAAAATGTGAATAATAATAATTTAAACATAGTATATTCCTTATCCCTGTGGGATATCCTTCATATGCCTGGGCAAAAAGAATTGTTACAAAAGCAATTGTTCATTATTCCTATTAGTCCATCTTCAAATAAAATTAGTAGTCATGTTATCCTTGAAAATTATCTTAACACTATTTTTGGACCATATACAAGGATTGATAATCCTCCACCAATTTACCTCACTCTCATAGAGGGTGATAAATTGGTTCACAATTACATAGTTGATAGTGGACCCTCTACTTCTGTCATGCCCAAAGTTGTAACTGACAAGTTGGGATATAAATATGAGGCATCTAGAAAAGGAGTGGTCCAAATAGATGGTAAATTTTATAATATAATAAGGATAATATAAATCTTTAAGGTTTTCTTACATGATTATCCCAACTTTCCTATCCTTCAAGATATAGTTGTTGTTGACCTCCCAACTCACCTTGCAATTTGCCTGTCAAAGGACTTTACAACCAAGATAGGTGGATATCTCTTAGATGATTTATATTTATTATCCTTTAGGATAAGTTATGGGACTAAGGTGACAAATATAATGCAGCCTCTTGTAAGATTTCATATTGAGTCTTACATTAAAGCAAGTCCCAACGTGAATTACATTGCTCATGAGATGGAAGAGCCTAACGTGAGTGGGGGAGCTTCTAAACTTGAAGGAATTTATGATTTTATTTTAGATGAGTATATTATATATGCATATGGGCATGATATTTATGAATAATTTTACAAGATTGACCTTGGGACTTATATTATGTATGAACATCAATTTGAATAAGCTAAGGTAAGCATAAAAAATTCTCATGTTGTTGAGTGCAACTATATGATTCATGAGTATGATGATCATAGGTTGATGAACCTAATTTAGCACCATATTTATAATAATGATGTTTTCATTCATACTATTGATTAATATGTTTTGGATGGTGACACTCATGAAGAAGAGGGGGATGACTTATTGATGACATTTGAGGCAATATGTCAAGACTTTGACAAGATTGGTAATATTCATTCTTCTCCTAAGAAATATATGTTTGGTTTGTTTATTTATTAAATTGATGAGTAAGATCCTAGGTGTTATATAAAATTTGAAATAAAATGGCATGTTGTTAAGGAAGATGGACATCAATCTACCATTTAAAAGCTTATAGCTATAGACAGACCTAGTAAGGTCAAGGAAGAAGTTATTATGCCTAAAGGATAGTTAGGATATCCTTCTAGCATTGATCCATGTTCAAAGGGGTTGGATCATAAATAATAAGAGTTTGATACTCCCAAGCATCAAGTATATCCTATGCAAGAAGATGTAAAGTTTGAGGTAGTTATCATCATTCATATTCTACAATATGAGAAATGTATACCAAATATGGAAATGATCAAGAGGATTATAACTCTAACCAAGGCTGTTAGAGATAAAAAAATATCATTCATGAGGGTCCCAAATAGTTCACTTGTATAACTAAGATTATTCAAAGGTGATAGGATTCTTGATCACATACATATGTAAGTGTTTGGTGATGAGCATGCTTCTCATGCTAGGTTGCCTTCATGGAGTGATAAAGATGTCAAGGGAACCATTTTTACCATAGTTGAGGTATGATAAGATGTTTCACCACTAAAAGTTAGTCTTGTAAATATTAGGTTAGGTGTGTGTTTCATTTCTTTTTGTATTATGTTTAATGAGTGCTTTTGAATCACAATTGTGTTTTTTCTTGGTTCTTTCTTGTGTGGTGCTTCTTCTTTGTCTTTCCTTATGTTTTATGTATTGTTCAAGGTAGTTTATATGTATATATTTTATACTTGTGACTCCATATCCCAATGGAAAGGATTAGGTAACTGGTCATGGCATATCAAGCATGCCACCCTTGGGAAATTTCCAAAGATGTTGACCATTTTTTCCCATAGGCCAAAATGGATCAACCCCCTATTGTCAAAATATTGTATAGGGGATTTTTATAATGTTATGGGGTATGTTGTAGCTCATTTAATGTATTTTAATATGGTATTCTATGTTTTGGTCATGGTATAGCTTAGTCCTTATGGATTTTGGTGTCTTAAGGGTCATTTTTTTAATTATATATGTAAGTGGTAGAGTTTCATGGTACTGAGCAGATGAAAGAATAGGTCCATAAAAGCCTAAGTTTGCACTTGGAAGATATTTCAAATTTTGGATAAGTGTTAGAGCATTTAGAGTTCTTTTAGAGAAGTTGTTCCACTTATTTGGCTAAGTGTTGGGTCCTTTATTAGAGAAATTATCGAAGGCAAGGATCCCAAAAACTTATTTCTTTTAGTCAAAACTTCCACAATAGTTTTCCTAAAGTTCTAATTATTTCAGGAAAAAATTTTACATCAAAAGCTAACTATTAGATTTATTTCAAGAAAATTTTCCGCATAATTTTCCTGAAGGCGTAACTCTTTCGGGGAAAAATTTTGACAAATTTTTCAAAGGTAGGTTTCTCTTGGACAAAGTTTTTGAAACACAAGGCCCATAGAAAGTGGTCCAAAAAAATTCTTGAACGGTATGTTTGTCAATAAAGTGTCAATAGAAAAAATCATGAAGGGTATGTTTCTTTTGGGAAAGTTACCAAGACAAAAATTCCGAAGGACCATTGCTTTGAAAAAATTTCTTATACAAAAATCTTGAAGGGTATTTTTCTTGGGAAAGTTCCTTAAACAAAAAGCTTGATAGGTCATTTTATTTTGGGAAAATTGTTGGGACAATTTTCTTGAAGGGTCATTCTTTAATAAAGTGTCCTAGATAGAGTTCCAAAGGGTCACACGTGTTATTTGAATCAAAAGTTTTGTGTAAGAATCTAAGTATGAATTCTTTTAGGAAAATTATCCCATAATAATTTTCCTTAAGACCTCATTTCTCCTAGACATTTTGTCAGCAAGCAAAAACCCCAAAGACATGAATTCTTTCAAATATTTTTTCATAAGAATTTGTTCCCAAGTACAATTTTTTTTTGGGGAAAGTGGCTAAGACACAAATCCCACAACAAATGTCCAAAAAAATGTCTAAAGGAAATAGCTCGAGGAAAATGGTGTGCAATAAAAAACTAAAACACAAATCCCAAAAGAATTGTTTATTACCAAGAAAATTCATGAGAAGTGTAGTCATATAAAGTATAAAACTTGGTTACTTGAGCATGAATAATTAAAACCAACCCCTAGGTCCCTCTTACGTGCTATCTTCACCATCTTAGGCTCTTTTTCAATGATTCCCAAACATTCGTGGCCTTCCAAACTTAACCCCAACAGACCTAAACTAATTTTCACATGAAAAATACATCACCCAAGTCTTATAACCTCTATAAAATAGCACCTAACTTGGATTATAGCACTAAAATCTCAGGTATCCTACTTTTGGTGTTGTTTTCCAAGCACATTTTGAGCCCAAATGACCAGATTCTTCTGATCCCTATCCTTTTCCTTGTCAACCTAATGTGAATACATCTAACCCATGATCAATAGTTTATTATATAAATGCATTCAAATCTCATTTAGAGGGATTGACACTCATTTATATTAGATAAGCAAGAATACAAGTAAGTACAATCAAGCAATTTTTTGTATTCTCTACATACAACCTTCCAATATTATTCCAAGCTTATTCAAACCTTTGCACCAGTCCCTAGCCATATGAAGTACACCCAGTTTCACATCTAGTTTCATTTTCATACATAATGGCACCAAGAATTTCAGTAAGATAACTACATTAGCTTGATCCCTCCTTAGAGTATTGGTAAGTAGGCAATGTGCCCACACATAGGGTATGAAGTGCATCTAGCATATCCTGACACTCTAACCTCTTTTCCCTATTTTACAAAGTTTCTTTTAATTGCATAGAAGATCCAAGTACATAAAGATTAAAATGTAAGGTATTTTTGTTGATAGTGAAGACCTAAAAATTAGTACACAAGCTCACCTTAAGCAGGCAAACAAAACCCAAAAATCTTAAACCCTTAGGATAATAGCACCAGAGAATGAATATAACATCAAAGCCTAGGGTGTCCAGTTTCGATGCTCTATACAATAAAAAAGTGAAGTCTAGGATCCTGTTTGAGATAGTGTTCCAACCTTGCATGAAAATTTATAGACCTTCTCTCAAATGAGACAACTCATAATAAGCTAAATTACACTTCTCCTTGTTCCCTTACTATTTTTAGAAAGGTCAAGTTGTAGTTCAAATTCAAAAACTAGTAGCCATAATTATGAATATTATTTATTGATTTTCCCTACTTAGATTTTTTTATTAAATAGTAATAAAATACCATTATTCCCAAAAATAACAAATCATTTGGTGAATCTAACTTTAAATTTTTCATAAAAACCTTAGAAACGCTATGGTAAATTCCTAGCAGATTTTTTCCAATAATTTTTGAATTTTTTCCTAAATATTGAAATAGAAAATTCCTCTCAAGTTTTAAAATTTTGTAGTAAATTTTAAAATAAATTCATTTCAAACCCTATTTGGATGCACTAGGTCCTAGTAAGTTTCCATTATTAATCCAATAATTTATTGTTTTTTTGCTTATTATTTGGTGAACCTGACTTACTTTAAATTTTACATTAAAACCTTAGAAACCCTAGGGTAAATTCCTGTCATATTTTTTCCAATAATTTTTGAATTTTTTCTTGAATATTAAAATTAAAAATTCCTCTCAAATTTTAAAATTTTGTATTAAATTTTAAAATAAATTCATTTCAAACCCTATTTGCATGCACTAGGTCCTACTAATTTTCCATTATTAATAAAATAATTTCTTGATTTTTTGCTTGCTCATATACATAAAAAAATTATCTCAAATTTTAAAATTTTGTAGTATATTTTAAAATAAATTTATTTTAAACCCTAGTTGCATCAACTACCTCCCAATAATTTTCTAGTAATTTTCCTATCATTTTCTAAATTTTTAATTGTGTATTAATAATTAAAAATTCACTTCAAATTAAAAAAGTTCATAGTAATTTCAAAATTTTCATTTTTCTCAAAACCCTAGTTGCATCTACTAGGCCCCATTAAATCAAGCACTTTCCAATAAATTTATGAATTTTTACTTGCATATCTACCTCAAAAATTCAATTTCAATTTCAAAAATTCATAGTATTTTTGCAAAAATATTATTGTCAAACCTTAGTGGCATATACTAATCACCTATTTACTTCTTGAGGTATCACCTTACATCTATAATAAAATTGAAAAAATGATTCTCACTTATGTACAAATTTTTCTTACATTTCTTTCAAATAACAAGGAAACCTTAATGGACCCTATCATGTACATGAATGATGAAGTCTATCATATGTTAGTACAAATCTCCATCCTTTGAATTTCATGCTTTTTTTCCATTATATGGGCTGATATTACAAAATTCATTGCCAAAAATGCACAAAATTTTAAAATTCTTTTTGCATATTCTCTTTTGCTCATACAAAATAATTACCAACTCCATTTTGATAAACACATTCAAAATGTTATGTTGCATGTCAAAAGTTTCTATGCCTTTATGAAAATATTCATACTCTCAACCCTTTGCTTTCTATCTCTCATGTGGAAATTTTTTCAATTTTATCACGATAAACATATTAGAAATTTCATATCACATATCAAAATTCTAAATGTATTCATACACAATAACATGATCTTTATTTCATACTTTCTCTCTCTCATGATGAATATTTTTAAAGCTTATCATGCTAAACATATAGAAATGTCATGATTCAAGTCAAAGTTTTATATGCATTAATGTTCAATTACATGCTCTCTATCCCTTGTTTGTTATCTATCATGTGGAATGTCCTTTATAATCATATTTATATACATTGTTTCTACTTAGATGTATCTAACTATTTGGATACTTTTAAGTATCTCCATATCACTAATAGACATAAGCAAACAATAGTGGTTATATCCATCCCTCTTCACTTCAAACTTGGTTCATATAGCTTTTATCCCACACCTACTATTAGCTCTATGCCTATAGTAGATTATGTGGTACATGCTATCACCCAAGTTTA
The DNA here is from genome assembly GCA_037957365.1 of Torreya grandis. Classification (NCBI taxonomy): domain Eukaryota; kingdom Viridiplantae; phylum Streptophyta; class Pinopsida; order Cupressales; family Taxaceae; genus Torreya; species Torreya grandis. The sequence goes on along the minus strand of JARHVA010007659.1, from coordinate 599,418 downwards.
TGAATATAGGTAGGTTGATTACACCCATGGTTATAAATTTGTCACTCAAGTTAGCACCCCTTCCCAGTTACTTTCAGATCCTCCACCTATTATAGTTCTTCCTCCAATCTAGATTTATCCATAGTCGAGACATTCATTGCCAGCATAGAGAGTTCAAACACCTCCATAGCTTCAAGATTCTAGACAACTTCCAGCTATAATGTTCACACCTATAATAGTCTCATTGATATCTCAAGCATCTACACATAGATCACATGTTTAGATAGATTATCTTACTTCTAAATCAGTCCCTAATAGCCCTATAATTGCATCCACTTCTTAAAGTTACAAAGGGATCCCATAGTTGGTTTCCACTATAGAGATTATAGAACATTTACAACATATATAGCTTTGAGACCCATAGTCTTAACATTTACATCATGCTTCACTATCATTCATGATCCTTACTATTTATATTTGACAACATGATAGGGAGTCTCTTATGAGACTCATCGGTTAGTATCATATCTCCTCAACCTCACTTTTACATAGTTTCTTTTTGCTTACTTGTACATAGTTTCTCATTTTTATCTTGTACATAGTCTCTTCATGATTGATTGTACATAGCTCAAATATTTTGAAACACAATAACAATATAAAATGAAAAAATACAAAAGAAAAAATATAACATTTCAAAAATCCAAAAACATTCAAATATGTCAAAACAACAAAAACATTTTGATTGTATGAATCATCCATGATTTACACTGCTACCACTATGTAAGATGTAAGGACCTACTTTTATTATTTCATGCTATTGTATGTCAATTTATCTACATTATCATGATTCACTTGATCTTTTTTGAGTGTGTGTAGTGATATCTAGATCTTTATTTGCTTCACTCTACCCATTGAGGGGGCATCCTACATCTACATTTGAGACACACTTCGATATACATACCCACTAGGGGCATCTTCTACATGACTACACCATCTAAGTTATATCATTCCTAAACTACACAATATAATTTATCATGCTGATGTACATTAATTACTAGATTACATAGATTCTTGTATCGACATTTCACTAGTATGTAGCACTTGTGTATCTCTTAGCATATACCTAGTCTTGTACTAAACATGTCTTGCATACTTTCACTCTTGATTTGATTAGTTAGATGCGATTCCATCTTTCCAATTATTACATGCTTTCTCTTCTCACTTAACATAGCTTATTGGATCACATTTATAGCTCCTAATTATCTCTTGTATGTGCCTTAGGAAATTTCTTAATGTCCTATTATATTCATGTGTGTATATCTTTGGACATTTTCCAATGTCCCTTACTTGTACTCTTTTATGTACCTATGGATCTTGTGCCAATATTTGCTTTTTTAAAATTGTATGTGTATGTGGCATTTGAACACGACTTTTATAATTGCTTTTTAGTTTGAGTGACATGTATTCATGTCCCTTGTTTATGTGGCCCCTTGGCCAACATTGTATGTTTCTTGCCTCTTGCTTCTTGCTTTATATGCTTATTACTTGATTGCTTATCCTTATTTTCAATGTCATGATCTATATCATGCATTTACCTTTATTTATTATATGCCTTGATGGACATCATACTCCATCCCTCCCTAACAACTAATAGCTAGCAACTAACATCTAACATTTCAAATTCTAGTTCAATACATTACACATGCTTTTACATTTTTATATCTATTTAGGAATAGCCCTATTGATCTAAAATATCTCTCAATATAAATATTACTATATCCAGAGATATATCATCAAATTTAATTGTTATATCATGTATCTATGCAATATAACACACTTGCAGGACTCTTTTCTTCTTAGGGTAGTCATTACAGGTTCAATCATTCCTACCCACATCAAATTTAATTGTTATATCATGTATCTATGCAATATAAGACACTTTGAGGACTCTTTTCTTCATAGGGTAGTTATTATAGGTTCAATCATTCCTACCCACAGAAGAGGGTGAAATAAATATGGGTTCTGTCATAGAAATCAAAGCTCCTAAAATTCAAAACAATAGGATTTAGATCACCCAATTTATAATCTAGAGGTCAAACCATTCAGAACAAAGCAAATAAATAGTGATAATTCTATATCAATGTCCAGTTCAACATAGGACAATAGCACTAGAAATGGACAACAATGCCAAACACAGGGTTGTTCTTATTTTGGTGCTCTTGTCTAGGTAAAAAACACCCATGTTTTCTAGTAATAGGTAAAAAGTTTATCTCAACTATAGGTTTTGTACATCAAGATTAGTTAGAATAAGTAGTTTCAATACAATTTTCTCAAGAAATCTAGATATGGGGGGTATCATGTATGATATGATGACTCTCACTTCCAATTATATATTAGGTAGTTAACATAACTTTCAGATCAGAATCCATGTTTTAGACACTAGTAATTAGGGGAAATATTCAAGGTATATTGGTCCTTTTTTTTTTGAGTTTAGTTTATTACCTAGGCATTCCTGGTAGTTGTGTGCCTTATTCCATTTGCAGGTGGTTAGCATAATTTCTCAAGTTAAAATTTCATACAAGTTTAACTTACTAAGTACCTAAGTTCTCAAGTTGGTTTTTACATAAGCATATTGCATCAATTTCAAAGTGGATTTCATATAAGCCTAACCTCCATCTCTTGAAATGGCCAATATTTTCCTAGTTTCCAATAGTCATTTGACTATCCACACCACATTGTCAGACTTACATAGAATCCTAACCTCCATCTCTCAAAATGGCAAAGAGTGGCTTAATTTCTATCATAGATTTGGCTATCCATGCCAATTTGTTAGATTTTTTAGAGTGTCCATGGGCTCCATGAGCCATCTCATATGAAATCTATTCTATACTAGTATCACTTCATAGTTTCACTTAGTAGGCAATGATGGATCCAAAGGTCTAGTTAGCCTTTGTATTCTTAAGCCACCTATTTAGAGGGATTAGAAACATAGTCCAAACATTGATTAAAACACACATGATTCATTAACTTCACTTAGTAGGTGAAAATGGATCTAAAGGGCCTGCCTTTGAATTCTTGAGCCACTTTTTGGGGAATTAAACACTCAGGTTACTTCATGATATAACTTTTGGTACAACATCATCCAACACAATCTAACATTACTCAACCTACTCATGATCACAATAGGTTTTATATTGGTTCACATACTTGATGATGTGTATTCATTCCTTTATCTTCATTTTACTCAATTTTTGTATCTTCTTGTTTTATATCACATATAATAAGAACTAATATACTCTTTGTTTCATTTCATAGATTCACACTTGCACAATGTGATCTCTATGCACTATCCAACATTACTCAGCATCACACAAGCTTCATGGACTTCACCTTTATAGGTAAGTTCAAGTATGATTTTTATTCTTTCCTTTATCTTTGTATTTTGCTTTGCTACATCACTAGAATAAAGGGGGGGTAGTGTAGTCATATAAAATATGAAAATTTGTTACTTGAGCATGCATAATGACACCCAACCCACAGGTCCCTCTTGCTTTCTCTCTTCCTGCATGACAAATTCATCCCCCAAGGTCCTATAACCTCTAGAAAATAGTGCCCAACTTGGAATATATAACTCAACTCTAGGGTATCTCATTTTGGCACTATTGTCCAAGTGCATTTTAAGCCCCAATGCTCAGATTCTTTTGATCCTTATCCTTTTCCTTGTCAGCCTAATGTGAATACATCTAAGACATGATAAATAGTTTCTTATATAAACCCATTCAAAGCTCATTTAGAGGGGTTGTCACTCATTTACAAGAGAGAAGCAAGAATACAATCAAGTACACTTAAGAACTTTTACCTATTATCTACATGTAGCCTTCTAATATTATTCTAAGCTTATTAAAGCCTTTGCGCTAGTCCCTATCCATCTAAAGTATACCCAGTTTCACATCTAGTTTTATTTTTATACATAATGGCACCAAGCACTTCAATGGGAAAACTAAATTAGCTTGATCCCTCCTTGGAGTATTGGTATATAGGCAGTGTTCACATACATGGGGGTGTGAAGTGCATCTAGTGTATTATTCACACTTTAACCCCTTTTTCTTATTTTCCAAAGTTTCTTTAAATTGCATAAAATATACAAGTACATGAATAATCAACTGTGTATAGAGTTTTATTAACAAGGAAGACCTAAAAATTAGTACATAGGATTTCCTTGAGTAGGTGAACAAAACCTAGAAAGCTTAAACCCTCAAGACAACAATGTTAGAGAAAGACTATAGCACCATAGCCTAAGGTGTATAGTTTTAATGCTCCTATCCAATCAAAAAGTGAATTTTAGGATCATGTTTGCAATAATGTTTTAGTCCTGCATGCAAATTTATAGACCTTATCTCAGACTGGACAACTTAGAATAAGCTAAGTTACATTTCTCCTTGCTCTCTTACTATTTTTAGAAAGGTCAAATTGTAGTTATAATTCACAAATTATTAACCATAATTAGGAATATTATTTACTATCTTTCCCTACTTAGACTTGTTTATTAAATAGGAATAAAATACCATTATTCCCAAAAATAATAAAAGAAGAAGCAAAGCGACATTCATGCAAGTGTCAAAGTTCAAGATCAAAAGTCATCCATTGGATTTTAAATATGATGGTCTATGGGACATCAAATACATCCATGTGGATTTTAAATGATGGCTACATGGACATAAAATTCAAACCCTAACAAATAACTATTGCTGTTCAAATATCTAAATGACAGTCATGTAGACATGCAAGTTTGAGTTCATGAAATAGCTATCGAAATTCAAAAGGTAGGATTAATAATCGATGCTCAATTGTATAGGAAATCAAATAGAAAGTGGAGATTGATAGTATAATGGGCCTAGGTAGTTAATGGCTTACATTCATCCATGGATTCCGATCTAACAACATGTGAGCAACTCAGTGAGTTAAAGAGCTCAAGAGGTTGCCACATGGCATGATTGTATTTAACATGATATAAGATCGATGAAGAATGATTAATCATGCAAAACAAGATCAACAGTGAGTGAGGGTAAAAGAGGTTAATGAACCATGAGTATAAATGCATAGGTGACAAGTGGCATAAACACATGGGTCCTGGTAGAAGGTCTATGGATTTCATTCATTCACATTAGGTAGATTAATAGATCAAGAAAAATTAAAAGATCAATGATCTAAGCTAGTTTTTGATGGCCAATTAGATGAATTCAAGCTCAAGTGACTTAGTCAAAGGTTGACAAAGTAATTTTCAATGGGGAAAAGTAAATAAAAGGTATGAATCCAAGTTTAAGTATGGTTTAGTTTAGACCATAGCCAACATTTCAAAGGATACCACCAATGTGGACATATAGACTTCAATGGTTTCATCCCTGGAACTAACTACATGAAAGGGACCCTTCTCCCCATTTTTTCATGCCATGGTGAACCAATGAAGAGAATTTATCACTAATAAAAATCCCTAATAGATTGATTTGATTATTCTAACCACATTGATGCTAAAAACTAGCTCAAAACAACTTGATCCCACTATTGCAACCATTAGGAAAGAACAAGGATGGAATAGTGTAACTAAGAAACCACATGAGGTGACTTGGATCAATCAAATGGTCCAATTCAGAATATTGTTTAGAGGTAGTTATAATGGTAGTTCAAATGAAGTTATGCTCATTTTATTCCTTTTCTCAGCACTAACATCCCTCACTCTTACTCCCCTTTTCTATAAATATAGCTCTTGAGCTATAATAAAACACCAACACACCATTTATGGTGAAGCACTACTAGATTGATTTTATATTTTTCCTTTGAACATTAATACAAGTCTATTTCTAAGTTTTAAACAATTGTATAAGTTTATAAGTGATGAAAGGTGATGAGAAGTGATAATTCTCTATCATTCTTTCCCTTATCCGTTCATGTTTGAGCAAGAGTTCCTAGTCTAATAGGTCATATAAAGTGTATTAAGTATGTAAGTCTTTTTCAGGTGTACAAATATCCTTGAAGTGTGCAATCTACCCTTTGGTTCATTTTCCTTGTAGTTCTACTCATATCTTGCCTCTATATCAAAATACTCATGTTAGAACCCATTAAAGATTAGAGACTAGTTTGTATGCTTTATTACATTATGGTATAAATATGATGGTCATGTGGAAGACATTTTTGGTACATCACCTCATTTAGAGTAGGTTCAATTTGTGCATTATCTAACTTTTTTCCCCCATAAGTAATTAGTAGTTTAAGTGATAAACATTGCATGATACATTTAGGGAACTAGCCTTTAAACCTAGAGGTTCATTTCTAATATAGGTACACCCACATACCTATAAATGTTTCCATGTTGAATAAATATAGAAGAGGCTTGAAAAAATCTCCTAGGGTGTAAGATTTGGTGATAATAGTTCCTATTCAAATCAAGAAAATAGCTAAAAAAGAGGATATTTTAGCAATTGTATGACCTATGCAAATGTTTTAGCACATGTGGAATTTTTTAAGATGAATTTTTAGTTTTATTGAGTTCACATATACATTTAATCTACTTTTAAAGTCTTAAAATTTGCCTAAAACCATTTCACTTCTCCATCATTTCACTAGGCATGTAGAAATGATCAACATGTTTTCTCATGGTAAGACCACTAGGGGAGGAATTGGGTCAAATGCCTCTGAGGAGTGTTATTGAACTTGGTATAATTCATTTTTATGGAATAATTTGGAATATTAGTTACTAATGATTTATGAACCATTATTTATAAGTTGACTATTCCTTTTTACATGCTTATCCACTCGCCATTTAAGTTTTCTCCTTGTTCGAGATGGCCTATATAAACCAAGTGTTTTACATGATTATAGTGATTGTGGAAATTGTTATGTAATGGATTATATACCTAGTTAAATGTGTGGAGATTAATTTATAAGACAAACATCTCAAGTTGCTAGTTGAGATCATCCATGGAGTTGCAGGCATGCTCCATCAACTATAAAGGTTTTATTTTCCTATAGTGGTTTCAAGAAAAAGTGTATTAATGTTTCATACTTCTCAAAATTCATGACAATCACCCTTTTAAATATTAGTCTCAAAGGCCAACCCTAATGAATTTGTAGTCATATATGGTACACAGTCAGATCTTCCTACAAGTGTCCATCTACAGGAAGGTAAAGCATGATCTACATAGCCATGGTGATGTAATGAGAGGGTTTCAATGTGGTGATAAATATTACTATGTGAAAAAAACATCTTGGGGTATCCAAATATCCTCATTTGGATGCATTCTCAACCAATTCTTTACCCATTGACTTATAGCTTGCATATGCACCTATAGTGATTTGACTGTGACTGTAAGTACATAAAGGTCTATAAGGTTGTAATATAAGTGTTTGAACTAGTCTAATATCCTCATCAAGTTTATAGACATGGAGATAATCCTAAAATCAATGGTATAGGTCTAGTATTGGTTGTATAACTAATCTACCATGTACACAATCAATTATCATACATTCAAATTTAGACATCCTATATATACACCTTTATGTATTCCCAATAGGGGAGTGGACAATTGAACATTAGATGTATGATCTTGTTTGGACCTCCACTAAGGCCTAGGATCATTGAAAATGATATTGTGATAGTTATGTACTTATCATATGGCAAGCAAACTTGAGGAGTCATGTTCATATATGGAGAAAGAATTTTAGAGACATGTTCCCTTAAACCTTTAAAAATAAAGATGTTTCCTTGTTTTGATCATTTCGTAGTCTCATGGAATGAGGTCTTGATAGGACTAAATTATCCCATCATGTATCCCTCATGTAGGGGTAATACCTTACAAAAAAGAGAGTGTTTGGTCTCAATATGTGATGTAGATGAGGCCTCCATTCTAGATATTTTTTCACGAAAGGTTTTTAGTGTTCTCTATAGTGTGTTGAATCTCAAATGACCTCATAGTCCAAGGTAAAATGATGGAAGCATATATTTTTGGAAAATTACTATTTTTAAAGAGAGATGAAACCATGATTCCTATAATATCTAAATCATGTTGAAATATAGGGTGTTGCCCTATATCATCACCTACAGGTGTACCCTTGCCCTCAAAAAGGTCAACTATAGTCTAATTGTAGGTACTTGCAAGCTCATGAGATGAACCTAAAGGTGAAAACCATAAAAAAATGAACACTTTACATTTATATATGATTCTAAGGACTGCAAAGAGATCCTAGGATGTAGAGTGTAGGGTTCAGGAGGTTAAATTGCAATCTATTAAACCCCTTTCCTCTCAGAATGATCACTTACAACTGACTGTAAAGTGACTTCACACTAGAGCATAATATTATAGATGTTGTTATATAATATGCATGATATGAAAAGGTATTACTGACTATAAAGGGACCTTTATGACTTTTATGAGGTCTTAAATCATGATATGCAAGGTCTAATAGGAAGTATTCATAGTTGACTACAAACTAGGTCTGCCAATGTGGAAGGTATACATTGAAGAGTTTGGAAAAGGTTTGGATGATAAAAATGTTTGGAATGACTCGAGACATGATAAAAATAATAGTATGAGATTATTAAAATAATTTAAAATAGATCATGGAGGGGTTCCACATAATAATATATAGTCAACACACCAATCTTGCACAAAGTTAGTGTTAGAAAAGTCCGCCATGGGTTTTGTGAGATTTGGATGTGTTAGGAGTATGATTCAAAACTTGAGGTTTTGTGTAGAGGGTACCCATTACCTATTTAAAATTATCATATACTTGTTTTTATTGAGATAATATTGTAATTTCCCCTATTTTATCTCAGATAGAGGGCACTCACAGAGGCTTAATATGAAAATGTTAAAGTAATGAGTTAGAGACCATTGAATCATTTTAAAAGGGCTTATAAATTATTTTAAAACATTGGAAAAAATTATTAAGGTCTCATAATACTAAGTATTCCAACATAGTGGCCTAAACCTATAGGTATACAGACTAAGCCTACTAGGCCTTGACTAGGCCTAATACTAAAAGGTGTCTAATACCAATTATTGGGTTAAGTGAACCTAGAAAGGCCTTGGAATAACTTAATTGGGAGTTATAAGGTGAGTCACATCCTTTGGTTTGCAGATAAAGTCACAGAGAGGTCATTTCTTGGCTCAAGAATAACACAGGGTGCACATAATGTAGGGAAGAGATCAAGAGGCTAAGTTTGGAATCTCATATTTGTATGGATATTTATCATGGAGGTATGAGGATTTAATATATGTTTAAGAGGTTATTAAACAAGTTTTTAGTGTATTTATTTTGGGATTGAACATCATGGTTTTATGAACAATCATTAAGGCTTTGAACTACTTAAAACCCTTAAAAACCCTTGCTCATGACCTGATGCAAAAGATAAATAAATAAATGCATCAAAATGAAATTTTATGATCTATAAAGTTATTATAAATTGTATATGACTCCCCCCAGGCTTCTTCCCATCATATTGGATTGTACCCTATTTGTACGGACAAGGTACAAAACTAGTCTTCTTGATAGATGTTGGTGTTTTGTAGGTAAAAAAGAGTCTTAAGGGATGTGGATAAATTTATTAGGTTAAGTTTAAACTAATATAACCCCTAATTCTAATTTATTTCTTTAGATAGGCACACAAGTGCCTCTGCTAACTCCTTCACTTTAGGTAGTCCAAACTAGCATAGTGAATAGAAGGTGATCACCAAATGAGAAGGTGAGATCTCCATGTGGGATGACTTTTAAGGTCTAAATAAAATATTTAGGGATAGGAGGACTCTTGAAAATTTTAATAATAGCCCCTATATGGATTGGATTGTAAAACTAAAGGTCACTACAATGACAAGTGTGAAGAATGAATGAAGGATAATAATGTCTGTAAGTAGTGAAAACACTTGTCCAAAAGAATATCAATGATTAGGCATACATCTAATGAATTTTAAATATTATCCTTAACCTAAAAATCATATTTCACATGTTGAATCTATTCCTATTTTTCTTTGGAGTTCTCAATAAGTCTAAATGATGAAAATAATTTTAAGAAACTAGCTGAGAGACCTCTATGCCAAGTTTGGGGAGTTTGATGCTTCTAAGGGACATCTATCCAAATAGACCTTACATGTTTTATTTAATAATCCATTATCCTACAAATATAAATTTATCTTAGCTTGACAAGTGGCATTGTGTCCCTTGAGTTCCACCTTTGTCTCTCCTCTCTCACATTCTATAAGTACCAACCATTTTGGATCTTGTTTTCTAATTCCACACCATATATATAAAATCCTTGATGATTTTACGTTGTAATTTTCCTTTTAATAATACATTAAATCTGGTTTTGAGTTCATAAACATCTTGTCTAAGTGTATAAAATGATGTATGGTGAGGTCTAGTGATAAAGTTAATCCTTGCTTCTCTTTATCCTTTTAATGTTTAGTGCAAGAAGTTATCATTCTAATAGGTCATATGGTCATATGGAGTGTATCTAGTGTTTTTATCTCCCTTAAAGTGTGAAAGTTTCCTTAGAGTCTACAATCTGACTTCTAGTCCACTTACCTTGAGAAGTATTATACATATCACCTTTATATTTAAATACTAATGTTAGAACATCATAATACTTTGAAGCTAGTGTTATAGGTCTTTTTTCTTAGTGCAGGAAGTATGATAGCATTGTGGAAATCCTTATGGTGTATTACCCCATTATAATAGTTTAATTTCATGCATATTTATATTCCCTTTTCCCACAAACAATCAATTAGTATAGGTTAGAAGCACTTAAAGGTCAATTCAGGGAGCTAGCCCTTAAACCTAGAGGTCTACCTCTACTATAGGAAACCCACAATCCTAGAGGTATTCCAATGTTTCCCAAATCTTAGAGAAGGCTTGAATAACCTCCTCTAGTATGCGATATTTGGTGATAACATCTTGCACCCTATGGATATCATGTACATTAATTATCATTATGGATATAATGGGGTGGGCTTGATTAAATATAAGGGTTGGGTATCATGCATAATACGATCATTATGGATATAAATGTTTTGGTGGATGTCATGTATGGATTATATTAACACACTTTATCTCATTCTTGATTGGTTTTAATTATTTTAATTTTCCCTAAGTAATTATATATGTTAGGGGATTGAATAGGGAATGATATATCTTGATAAATCTAAGAGATTTGATGTGCCTCTAGTAATTATGTATATGATGGAGTTGGATTCAGAATAATATATCCTAATAAAGATCCAAGATTGTATTTGATTGAGTTTTTGGATGTGAAAGCATAAATCAAGGAGTTAATTGATTGCATGGATTGATGAATGTGATGATGAGGGCTCATGTTTATGGATGTAATGTATTTTATATATTTTAATAAATTTATGTGATGATGTGATGGATTTATTAATTCTTTTATTGCATCATTTATGATGCACACTTAGTGAGAATGGATGTTAAGTATATATAGAAAAGTACAAGAAATGTATGTTTAGAAATGGAAGTTGATTATGTGATGGTGCATGTTTCTCATATTACACATAACTCCCAATATTTGAGAAAAATTATTTGTCACACCATATAAAATATGCATCATGATGTGGAGAACCATTATGACATTGTTATAATATGCCACATGAGTGACACACATGCAACAAACACAAAACAATATGAGCAATAATAACATAGATAACAATTTTAAAAAGTAGTTGTGTTATCCCTTATCAAGTTAAAACCCAAACATTTGGTGATCAATGTGAAATATAACTTTCTTTTCCTAAATAAATTAGATATATGAGGGGGTTGTATTGGGAATGATATATCTCGATAAATATTTAATGATTTGTTAAATATTTAACAAGGAATTTAACAAGATTACAATCAAGATAAAATGGTGTTTAGATTTTTGTTTTTGTTTTTTTTATTTTTTTAGATTTTTGGGACCTTTTGGATTTGAATTTTTTATTGTTTTTAGAGTTTTTGGATTTCTTGTTTTTTCAATTTTCTAAATTTCGATTTTGAATTTTTTGTGTTTTTTTATTGTTTGAATGGATAAATAATTATAATATCAAGGATAGAAGTGATATTGGATGGAATGGTTGATGGATTAAATATGGGATATCTAAGCAATAGATCGAATGATAACCATGTACCCTAGTTATCTAGGTGATAATGTAAAATTATGTTGAAATGTGCTATGAGGAAGATCTGATATACCAATATCTTCCAATTTAACATGTCTCAATGACTCCTCCATGTCCTTATCAAGGTCAAAAATGGGAAGAATGATGTGTATGATTTTTATGGCTACAAGTATGTTTTAGGAAGGTGAAGGCTAAATAGAGTGAGTTTCTCTAAAGCAAAAGATACTTGCATATAAAATATTTACATGACTCTATAAACTAGTTTTCATCATGGTATTGGCCCAAGGTGCCACAGAATATTTTTTCATCTTCGATTGATTTTTTGAATTTATATCACTTATTTTATATTATTTATTTATTTCAATAGGATTAGATCCTTCAAGTAATTCAAATTATGAAAATTCTCTTTGATACAACCATGCCACTAATATATACTCTAAGATTACAACATGGAGTTTGTTGATATCCAAGTTAGATTCTTTCAGACATCTTAACTAGGATCCATGATATCCCCTATGATAAAGGGTACCAATAAGGAGAGTAAAGTGGTAATAATATTGGATTAAGGATTTTGGTTGGTTATGTAAAATATTTGGAGGTATGGTGTGGTCATGAAGTTAAGTGTAAATAAATTGATACCAAGGGGGATATGGACTGATGATCTGATGCACCCTTTTAGATTTTTTGGATATTCAAATATTTATTGGATTTTTGATGACAGGAATGATGTTTTATATGTATTCCTTGGGAATAATAGTTACTTATATTTTAATTATCTTGGGATTTTACTATATTAAAATGTTTATATCAATGGTTTCTCAAACAAACAATGTAGATTGGTCCTATCATTATGGCAGTGTAGGGGGATATTAAATTCCTTGCCTATTAGCATCTTAGAAAGGTTTTCACTGATAGAATATTATTTATTTTATTGATTTTGATTTTTTTGGGTCTGATATTACTTAAAATAGGTTTTCACTTGGTCACTTTGATTTTGTATCTTGTATCTTGTTTTATTCTTTGTATTGATTTCTATTAAGGAACACTTCCTTCTCCAAAAAAGGGCTATCAAATCAAAGCTGATTTTGAATCCCTATTTTTGATCCCATGGTAGGATATCATCTCAAAATCTAATAAATTTTGAATTGGCCTTGTCATTTAAAAAAAAATGAGTTGTACATGTTCTTATTGGACCCAATTAGTTAGTTCAGTATATTGGAGGTCAAGGGGAATGGTAAGGACATCAGTGTCATTTATAAGGTTTGTGGAAACAATATCCTCATTGAGATTATGTAAGGAACCTTTTGTGATGTTTGAAGAATATTCCTAAAACATTATGGATCTATCCTTGAAATCCTCATATTAATCACCAGGAGATTGTATCCTATGTCATGAAATTATGTGTTCTCAAGATATATGTGTAGGTTTTATGATTCATTGACCATGTTGGCCAAGGAATTTCATTTTAGTATTCATTATTTGGTATAAATTTTTCCTATAAATTATTTATTTATTTGAAAACATTATTTTTATCCATCACTACACAACCAAGATTCATTAGATCTTTCAAGTTTATCACTTGTAGCAAGACTAGATTTGATGAATGAGGTTGTCCCAAACTGATAGGATATTTATTCCATCTTGTTATTTATGTGAGTCTTTTAGTGGATTGTATGAGAGAAGGGTAATTTTACACATGGAATGAGTTTTGGATTTTTGTGTCTACAAGTATCTTCCTTACTTCAGGTGTGGTAACAAAGGCTTCCAAATGCAAGGGAAGATTAGGTGATGACACAAAGGGTGGTATATTAAGCTTGTAAAAGATGGGTTAATAAATCAAGGATAGGTTTCTAATGTGTTTGTAACTAAGATATTTATTTATACTTTATATTATTAGCATGGTTGTTTTCACCTTGATTTATTTATGGAAGAGCTTGATCATGCTTTATAAAGGGACATTTATATATCCCCAATTGCCAGTTTTAAAATGTAGATGCATTCTGATCTTGAGTAAGTGACATTCCTTGGAGTGGAGATGGTAGGAAATAGTTGGATTTTTGTGGTTGAGGGGTATGATTTGTGTTTTATTTTTTATGGTTTTATTGTTGTTACTTAGGTTTCTGATTGGTAGGATATTGGTTTGGTGACTGTTGATTGTGAGATTATTGATTAGGGTGGGTTTAATTTTGGGATTATTGATCATTCAAATTTTGATTAGTTTCAATAAAGTATAGTTTCATCAACATAGTGGCATTATTATTATGGGATGGTTTATGTTATATGATTTATTGGGTTGATCATTAGACTTTTGATTGGATTGTGTTCTTTATAGAGGTAGGTAAAAATATAGTTATGGTAGCTTAAAGACTTGATTGGTATGGGATTGGTAAAGGTTTGATTATGGATTATTAAGATTTTGGTTATTGAATTTTTATGATAAGGGTAGAATAAAGTGGAGTTTGTATGGTTCATGGGATTAATGGGTATTAATTTTTTTATAGTTGAATTTTTTAATAAGGATACTATAAAATGGGGGTTTTACATCCCAGATGGCTTGTGTGTATTGAATTTTGGATGGATTTGACTACCATACAATTTATTGTGGTGTTGAATAACTAATATAGGATTCTAGTTCTATTACCTAATCGCTAAATTGTTAGAGTTGGTTAGACATGTTTTTATTTTAGGATGTTAGAATTAGTTCCCTTTTATAGTTGGCATTGGTGATATATTTACTAGTGTTTTAACTATTGGATGTGCAATTTTTTTTATTTTACATAGTGGGATATACTAGATTCAAATACAAAAAAAATCATTGTTGACATCTTGATTTTTTGTGTTTGATATCTCATCAAGTATGCCATTGGTTTGTGTTTAGGTTCACTTTATATTTAGTTTAGTTTAGATTGGTTTGGTTTGGTCTAAAACTAGTTTTTTGATACAAAGTGGGAAGAAAATAGACACAGTAATAACTTAAACTATTCAAGTGGGATTGTAACTAGATAGTGATCCATAGTTAATACCTCAAAGGCACATTGTGGGTAATCATAGGGAATGTTGTGTTCTCAACACCTTTATTCATTTGTGGTTAAATAAAACTTATTCTAGTTTTTATTGAAAGACTAGGGGTGTCATAGATATATCTTTCATTATCTGAGGCACATTCTCATGAGATAAAGGTGATGTCTAGATCCTAGGTATTGGTGGATAACCACCTCACTTCATATAACTTAGGTAAAACTAAATGTATGGTTAGCTAATAATGGAAACTCTCCCTTTGAATGTTTATATTCAAATAAAACATGATATTTGGCTAGATATTGGTGAGGAAATCTAAGTTGTTAGACCCAAGAAAATAAAATAAAAAAGGCATGAACTATTTATGATTTTGAAGATTGCCTTGTGTTTAAAAAAAAGAGCATATGTGGTTGACCTTGGGATAAATTACCTAAATTATTGTTGATTTCAAATGTCACCTTGTAGCATGATTAAATAGCATATGTGTGTTTTTTTCAAACACACATAAGCAAAATCAAAAAATTCACACAAAATTGACTCTTTTCTTAATATTTAATGTTCATGTCTGAGGTTTGATTGATATGAACATATTCATCTAGAAAGCCTACAAGACACATTTTTTAGTTTGATTGGTTTATGTATTAATCCCATGTTGGTACCTATAAATTAATAATTATATAAATATATACATTAATATTATGAACATAGACACAAATACTTAGTATGTAGACACCTAAGCTTAGAATGTAGATGTTGAATCTTGAAATGCAAAATTGAAGATCTAAACATAGACAATGATAGATATAACATAGATGCCAAATATTATAATTTAGACATTAACATATATAATATATAAATCAAAGATAAAAACATATAAATTGCTAAACATAGTGTAAATTTGAAAGCTTAAAATATAGACACTATATACAAAAT
Source organism: Torreya grandis (assembly GCA_037957365.1). Classification (NCBI taxonomy): domain Eukaryota; kingdom Viridiplantae; phylum Streptophyta; class Pinopsida; order Cupressales; family Taxaceae; genus Torreya; species Torreya grandis. The sequence continues at coordinate 583,327 of JARHVA010007659.1, read as the reverse complement.
GCAAATCCTAAATCTCAGGACACACACTCCAATAAATAGAGGAAAAACATTAAAATATATAATGCATAAAATAAGATCATACAACACAGAAGTTAGATATTGGGGAACATATTACAATTCTCAGAACACAAAACACCATTTTTGAGAATGGAAACACTAAAAACATAAGACATGAATGACAATACATATAAAGTGGATTCAGAATCCTAAAAATTAAAAATTATACTCAAATTGGAAACCTATATGAAATCAACTAATACCATCTAATAAAACACTTCAAAACAAGTGCTAAATGTAAAATAAAATGGGGTTAGTCCCATCAGGGATGCCAAGAATGTAAGCATCAAATTTAGAGCTATGCAATATAAACAAGAAATTAAACTATTTCATACTCTAAATTGAACATAAATATCTCTGATTAAGATAATAAGGATAATTATAACTTCACTTATAATGAATACTTCCTTTGTTTGTTGTATTTTCTCACTTTTATTTTATTTGCTTAGTGGATTTTGTGAAATAATTTTGGCAACATACACCTATTATTGATGATGGATGTTATGATTATATCAAGTTTAATCCCTTATATATTTTTTACACAATGAGAATGATATAACTAGTCTATTCAAGATTTATTAAAATGAAGGAGTGGGATCAATTTGTAATTTTTATATGGGGGAAATAGATAGTCAAAATTGCTTATAAATGGATGGATGAGATTGTGTCAACATTTTAATTAATGGAGAAGTTGAGAAAATGGAGTATTAATAAGGTTAGATGAGGAGGTTGGATTTTATTTTATGAGTAATGGGATTAATTGGATTTGCATTTTGACTTAGGATTTAGTGATTTGATTTGATTTATTTATTTTAATTTGTTCTTATTTGATTTTATGTGCATGGATTTCATTATTAGGGAATATTTAAATAACTAATAGTGATTAATTAGATAATTAATATGGTGGATGATATTATGGGAATTGTATGATATTTATATATAATTTTCATTATAGAATTAATTGGTTGGGGTGATATTTTTAAACATATCAATACAAAAGAGGTTAGTTCTTGTTAGTATGCAAAACAAGCATAAAAATTAGAAAATCTAACTTCTTAAGTGTAGTCATCAGATTAGGCAACACTTGAAGTAAAAAAATTGAATTAAAAAGATAAACAATACATTTTTACATTTCACTTAGATGTTCCCATCAAATCTAGCTCACATGCATGATTGTGCTAGGGTGTAGATCTTGAAGTCTTTAGCAATGTTGTGGTACAAGAAACATTAGCACTTTCCCCAGTACCATATAATATGGTTTATGGATAAATTTCAATATAATAGGTGAATATTCTTAAGGATTTTCTATAGAGTTTCCTTGCATAATAAATATTAATTTTGGTCTATGGTGACCCTTATCTTTATAGGCTTGGTAAAATGGTGAGGACCATCCACCTCAAGATGAGGATCAAGGGCCCAAGATCATTCAAATTTGTCAGACCAAATGAATTCAATTTTGGAGTTAATATTTATTTAATAGTCATGGCTCAACATTCCTAATATTTGTTGTATTTATATTAATATTTTGGATTCTTGACTTTTGTGACTATTGATGTCATGATGATGACACCTTTGGATACTTTATTCAATTTTATAATTCCAAAATTAGATATTCATCCAAGTTACATAGATTATACACTTAACCATTCAATTAGATTTAATTAGTTAACTAATCATAGTTATCCTTTTTTCAATTCTTGTAATTTTATAGGTTTTCATACAAATGTGGTAAAAAAATGTCAATTTGCTAGATCATAATTTGATTGGAGTTGAATCAAAAGAAGGTGAAGATTATGTACTATGTATTACCCAAATTAGGGATGCATTACTATGATTTAGAAATTGCATGTGATGTGGGGAGATGAATTAGAGTGTTCTAATGATATTTGGTCTAATTTGTGTGTTATTGTGGGAAGTCATTCTAATTTGCATTTTTGACACAATAGTGGTAGAAATTAGATGTATACATTTCGCCCTTGTTTGAAAGGGTATGGAAATATATTAAGACAAATAAATTTATTTTTAAATAAAAAGGTCACTTAAAATGATCAAAATTAAAATAAATGATTTAGTTGTTATTTTTGCTAAATTTACTTTATTTATGAAAAAATGATCTCACAAAGATGCGCCAAACAACATTTGGGAGGGATATGATGCCCCCTCAAGGGTAGGGTGTAAATTTTTTTTTGAAATAAATACCCTCAAATGGAATAAAATAGCATTTGATTTAGTATAAGAGGCTAAAAAGTGGAGCAGTTAGAATAAAAAAGGATGAAAAATAGACAAAAAAGCCAAATGTAAGCCTTTTGGGAAGGGAAAAGGAACAAAAAAATAGCGAAGTGAAAATTTTAAAATTTTGGATATAAAATTCCCCCTAGGGGTGAAATTATTAATTTCACCCTCTCCCTATAGAAATATGTATCTCTAACATTGTGTGTAAGAGGAAAAAATAAAATGACCCATATACCACACTACAAGCACCTAGACAAGCACATGTGAGAGTATCGGTGACAGTTAGGGAGAGGGGAATCAATAAGTATAATTTTTTTGGTATATTTTTTCATTAAGTGAATTTATTATGCTTATAAAAATCATGAAATGGTGAAATAACCATTTTTTAAAAAATGAGAACAATGAGATCGATCATATAAATGATCATATCACCAGTCAAATGTTGAGGCTATGGCTAATTAACTGATATCTTAGAAATGGTGGGGAATCACCAAAATAATGATGTCACCCTTTGTTATGGAAAATTACCTAAATGGTTATAACATTGATAAATCATTAAAAATACATTATGAAAATGAATCAACCTATCAATTGATGGGAACAACTTGTGAAATGGTGAACTAATCAAGAAAATAATGACATAAAATAGTTTAGAGAAAATGGTAGGAACTACCTACCAAATGATGGGATCATCTTGAGAAATGATGATACTATTAGTAAAATGGTGACATCATCCAAAGGAAAATTAATCAAGTAGAATAAAAATCTAAGTAGGCAATAAGAGTAAAATACTAAGTCTAGAAGTAGAAGAAAGTGACAATGTGGACTAGCTAATAGAAAATAGACTATTGAAGTGATTTTTATATGAACAAGTTAGTAGATTATATCATAGTGCATAAATGGTTGTCTCAAGTGTTACGACATCCTAATATCATAACAAAGGACATGGTTGCATTCCTAGAGATAGTGGGGCTACTTCACATGACATCAATTGTAGTCATTCAAGCTTATAGGGATTACTTGTCAGCAATGGCTAAACATCGACACTCTAAGACAATGACCTTTAATGTTTTCACAAGAAATGATATGGTGACTTTGGAATATGTATGGAGGATTCTACACCTTCCAATTTATGGTCTATGGATTTAGTGGAAGCAACATGATAGGATAATCATGTTGGAGGACTTTATAAGAGTCACTGACATTATGATTGAGGGTGGAAAAATTGATATTTATGCCTTATAGAATATATATTATCCCCTAAATGTAATCCCTATATGGGGTGGTGATGGAGCAACAATAGTTTCATCAAGATAGGGTTAGGCATTATCTCTTCCACCACTAATATAGGCATCAATGCCTAGTGAAGTAGTGATTTTAATGGCTATTATAAGTTGCCTCTTCTTTCCTAATAAGAGTGGGTGATTATTCCATATTGGTTTGATAAGGGTGGTATGAGAGATGTGGGACTCAACCAAGATTTTTTCATAGAACCCCATAGTATTGATTAATTTATATGATGATCTACATATGATAGCCTACTAAAGTGGCTAGATCGTTGGGCACATCAAATTGTTATAGGTCTAGGCTTACAAACACATAGTGATTGAACAACTAGTTGGTTAGAATATCCATCGAGGAGCTCATGAGCCACTATAATTTGGGTAGTATTAGTAGGGGATAAGATTCTAAGACACATAGGTGATTTTTACTATTATTGATGAGCCCTAAATGAGATGGTGGATAGGAACTTCATTTGGCATCTCTACATGGATATATAATTTGGATAGGTAGAGGATGGATTTTTCATCTAGTATATGTTTGCAGTATGCTACATCATATACCGACATGACTTTATCATTGAGTGGTACAAGCTAGATTGGTATCAATGATAGTTTTGGTCCAATAAGATGTGCCTAAGGGATTTTAGTTCTTTTTTAATGATACCTAGGAGATGAGGTAGTGAGGGCCACATGTACTAAGATAAGAGGTGATTGGGAGCTACCCAATATTTTATTTAGTAGTTTAATCATATGTAGGAAGCTTAGAATATGCTATCATGAAATACACCTATATGGGATGGTGGATAAGTTTTAAACCCACATGATCAAATCTACCCCAGTCTTAATAGATAAGAAAACATCAGAGGAGGGTGATATAGAGGTAAGGCATATAATAAAGGCCTCCATATAGGAATATACATGGACAAGGATAGGTATAGGTATAGGTAAATGTTCCATTATATCATGTTATATTTCATGCTCCCTATAGATTGGATAGGTTCATGTGTAGTAGATTTCATAGTAGTCAGTTATAATCCAGATGAAGTAGGTTACTCATTAGTTTTTATAGGCCTCATCACTTAGTTTGCACCCTTAGTGATATATTATAGATATGATGTGTGATGTTGATCTTGATACAACCATTAGTGATTGAGATAGGGCATGTGTAAAGTAAGAGAAAGCCTAGACAGATGTTCAAATGTTTCATGGGGAGAGAGATGAGGCATGATAGATAGTGTTAGATCAGGGCATGGACATATCACTAGATGATGTGATCTAGGCTAAAGATGACACCTTATGATTGAATGATGGTGTCTTATAGGCAAAGGATGAGGTTACTCATTATAAAATCCTATATGAGTCATTCATGTTAGTAGAGGGTAGGGATCCTTCCTTTAGAGAGTACACACATAGCCATATGATCAGTCAAACATTTAGATCATGTCACATGAAATCATCAGAGAGATCAACATCTTAACCAACACCTCAATGAAGAGTTATGGGACCACCACCACCACATCCACCAATGTTAGTCACAAAGTAGAATTTTGTCCAAAGTCCTCCCAGATATGGTCATAGTCAGAGCCAATATTTTGGTTGCAACTCCACATTTTTTATATGTCTAAGATGTATATATTATCATGATTTATAAAAAGGAATTTTGAGATATATATTACATTCATTTATTTTCATTTATATTTTACATGGAATCTAATATATTTTTGATTGTACATGATGCTCATATTTGTTCTACTGAGATGTTAGATGTAGATTTATTGAGAAGAATATGGATGTTAATGTTTATTGATTTTCCATGATTATGTTATCTTTATTTCTAGTTGATATTTCACTTTGTGTTTGTCTCATGGATATAACATGTGGTATGAATAAATGGAATATGCTTACTTACGATATGCACGTCTTTAATTAGCATAAAGATAGCCATGCACATTTAAATGTTATTCTATGTTATGTGATCATGGAAGATTAAATGACACCTTAATTATGTGTTGAATAAATAGATCATGCTTAGAGATATGTTTTCAGCATAACATTATATAAGACTTTAACTTGGTTTCTAATTTTTCAAATGATAATATACACCATAATATAAATAACCTAATATAACATTATAGATCAATTATTTAGGGACTAATTCAAATGAAAATATTTATAACTTAAGATCATGATATAAAACATGAATACCTAAGTGTAAAACATAATTCATGTTAACAAAAGATAGACCTAAAAGAAAACAATTTAAATACAAGCGTAGAAAAGTTAAGGCCAAGATATGAAATATAAAGACTTAAGTGTAAATTAGGTTGAATTAAATAAATTAATAATAATAATAATAATAATAATAATAATAATAATAATAATAATAATAATAATAATAATAATAAATGTTTAAACAAATAGAAAAGCAATCGAACAAACAAAACACACAAAAATACAATGAAGGAAGATTAAACTCAACTATGTAATCAATAATTTTGCATGTGAAAATAAGAAGGTATTGTGCTTGGAAACTTTGTCCCCAAGTCAAGGGCATGATGGATAGTCTAAAGTAATTATAGTCCCAATAAATTTGGAATAAAAGAATAAGAAAGGGGTGGCTGAACTACCCCCAAATTCCCCTTGAAAATTAATGTTGCCTACATACTCTATATGGACCTTAGGCCAAATTTATTTCTTCTAGGAATTGGGATAGAATAAAAGTGATGATAAGTAGAGATAAATAATTTATGTAGGAAAAATAGGAAGGGCTCACAAAATGGCAAGAGTGTAAGATATTTGTTTCTTGAAAAATGTTGAGAGCATAAGGCAATGGTTGCTCACAAATAATGAGAATGCAAGATAATGGTTGCTCATAAAATGGTGAGAACATAATACAATGGTAAAGAAAATAAGAATAGAATTTTAAATGAAGAGTAGTTGAGATGACTCAAGATGCCCCTATACTTTCTATATAGTATTTATAAACGTTAGGCTCATGCAGATCTCCTAGAAATGGGAACATATAATGAAGGAATGGTAATGACGAGTGGAAATGACTGTGATTGGATAATAGGTTCCCAAACATAATAGGACCAAGATTCACCAGCAAAAATGATGACAAAAGGATCAAATATTATGTGGATTTATTTCTCTCATGGAGATTTTAAGCAAAGTTTTTTTGACAATTTTTTTATTTTTAGGATTTTTTAGGTCATTTTCTTGTTTTTGAGTTTCTAAAATAATAAAATAAATGGAATAATCACAAATTTACAAGTAATCACCTAGTAAAGGAAAGTAACCTTAGGTAGGGCTTAAACAACAACTAAACTAACTAAACTAGTATTGATCATGAACCAAAAATAGAACCTAAGGCAAAGGGGAATTCCATGAAATAGTAAAATAATAATAAGGCAAACAATGGGGAAATAATATGGGGATATTTATTTAGAGGATGTCTCAAAGAACTATCAAGCATATAACACACATATTGATGTACCTTGAGACACTTGTCTCAAAATAAGTTTTTGGTGTTGATCAATTTGGAGTGCCTTTGAAAATGTTCTCTAAATCTACATGTAACACCTATTAGACATAATCAAGATCGTGATGATAATATGAAATAGGAGGAAGGATAATAATGGTCAAGATAGTGGTAAATATATTGGTAATGGTGAATCAAATGCCATCAAGTAAATGATCTCATAGATAATGGTTAAAATTAGTCAAGCATATAAGAATTTTAGATGAAAAAAGTTCATATACTCCTTGAGCTCTTGTACTTATGGTGTATAATGTTTTAATGCCCCTAAAACATAATTTTTAATAACAACATATAGACCCAATGAACTGGCCTCAAACTTGCATTTCTTTATCTACTTAATGTTGGTGTTATTTTAATTTTCTTTCAACACTAAATCACCAACTTTAAACTCTATAATAAGAATACATTTGTTATAGTTGTGGCATAGCCTATTTTGATAGGATATCAAATGGTCTAATATAACTAACCTTTTATCATCCAAGATATCTAACTATTGTAATCTAAAAAATCTATATTATTTATCACTAGTGATATTATAAAAGAAAATTCATAAAGAGCACAACTTGATTTCTATGGGGATAATATCCTTAGAACCAAAGACTAAGGAGAATGGTGTTACTCATGTAGGTGTGTGGGTACTAGTAAGATAATACCACAAGGCTAATAATAATTTTAAGTGTTAATCATAGCCAATGCCATTGATAATTTTATTAAACATATTAATAATGGTTTTATTTCATGCCTCAAATTGGCCATTACCTTGATGAAAATAGGGCATGGACCTTCTATGCTTAAAAAATAATTGAGCACATAAGACTTTGATGTATTTTTTTTAATGATCCACTATTATAAGATATAATGATGGAGGGAATGCCATAGTGGTAGATGAGATGATAATAAATGAACTTGGAAATATACATTTTGGTTACATTATGGAGTGGCCTCTATCCACTTGGTAAAATATTCTATAACATTGAGGATATGTTTGTGGCAATCAAAAGAATTAGGGTTTATTTTCCCTATGAGATTGAGTCCCTATGTTGAAAATGGTCATGGCATAGTGATTGGTTGGATAATTCATGAAGTAAAATGGATCAAATCACCATGCATTTGACAAATAACACACTTTTTGACATATTTATAAGCATATATATCCATTTTAGCCAATAATACCCTATTTGAAGGAGTTTCTTGGAAAGGACCATACCATTGGCATGGACCCCACTAATTCCTTTGTGTATAACCTTAAGAACTAATGGATTATCTTGAATTTAAACAATGAAGCAACATTTCATGATGGCTTATATAATAGACTATATTACTAAGTAGGTTATAACAAGAATAATTTGGTCCTAGAGATAAGCATATAGGTCTCAATACCAAGGGAAATTGGGACCAAAAATATGAAATACCATCTTAGATTTTGGTTGTACATGAGTTGGTTCTCAATGATAAATTTATACTCACTGGCACTATTGCATAGTACTATCATGAACTCAATGGTTTCCATTGCATCTAATGATCAATTATTGACTCTTGGTATCTACTCAAAATAAATAGTTTTAAAATGTTTTTTGAGGTTGTCAACCATACCTTTGTAAGGTACATGTATATCATTTCTAGTTCGGTATTGGTATGTATCATAATTAATGATCAAATATGAATCCATAAATAACATTACATGAGGAATGTTCTATTTTAAGAGAACATAAAGTCTTGAAATGAGTCATCACACTTGACCATATTTTTGGTGTAATAAAAGACAATATGAAATGCCTTGGAAATGAGATGCCCATGCAGTGTCATGAAAAAAATGTTGGTTCCATATCCACAAGATGTGAATGAACCATAGAGTATAGATTCCATTATTTAGAGTCAATAGGCTCCTCTTTGAAGGTTAATATTGACTCATCTGGGAAATCAAATATGAGGGAATTAGTATTGAGGAATAGATCTTCAACAAGTTGATCTACAAGGACATGCCCCTTAGTGGCCTTTTGGATTCCTATATTCAACATCAAATTAAATTATAAACATTACCCACTTGGCCATGCACCCTGTTAGAGTTGCTTTGGATAATAGATATTTTAGAGGATCAATCTTGGCTATAAAAATGGTTTTGTTATTTAACTATAGTATGCAACCTTTAGGAAGCAAACACCATTGCTAAACAAGGTTTGTTAATTTGTGACTAATTATGTTTATAAGATAAATGTTTTTGAATTAAATATTAAAATGCATTTTTCTTGCCCCATTTATCATATTAAGCCAAAAGTGACCTTAATTCATGTTTTGTTATTGATATGTAAAAGTGCAATGGGATACCTAGTGTAGGTGTGGTCGATATTGGCGTATTAGACAAATAGGTATTCAATTATTAAAAATACCACTTAGAGCTCATATCTTACTAAAATGGGACACCATTATTCAAATTTTGAGTAAAAGGATGACATTTATCTACCAAATGTGAAATTAATTATCGAATTGACTAGATCTTGCCTTGTAGGCTAAAAAGTTGCTTTAGATTAGTGAGAGGAGGCATTTACATAACAACTTTAACATTATAAAGATCAAATTTGATGCCTTTAAATGATATAATAAACCCTATTAATTTACCACAAGTGATGCTAAAGACACACTTCTTAGGATTGAGGTTTGCCTTATATTCACAAAATCTCTCAAGGATTTTTCATAAACCTTAAGGGTGTCTTGCACAAGGTTTTGATTTGTCTAGGATATCATCCACGTAGTCCTAAAAAATATCACACATAATGTCATGGAATATGATAGTAATGGAATGTTAGTAAGTTACACCAACATTATTCAAGTCAAATGGAATGACTTGATAACAAAATATCCCTCATGGAGTGGTGAATTCTATTTTGTGTTGGTCTTCAAGTGCAATATTTATCTGATTATATTCTAAGAATCCATAAATTAGGGAAAACATTTCATATCTTGTGATTGATTTGAATATCATGTCTATGTTTAACAAGGGGAAATCATCCTTGGGGCATGCTTTATTGATATCTCTTAAATCAGTACACAAATGAATTCCCTATGGTTTATTTATTACTAGAAAAATGTTTGAAATCCATTATGATTAATCCAATGGTCTAATGAAACCTAATCCAAATATTTTTTATAATTATTTTTAAATATAATAACAATACATAGACACATTTTCTATAGTTTTTGTTTCATTAGTTTACCATCTAGATACACAACAAGCTGCTACATAAATAAAGATGGATTTAAACTTGGAATGTCCACATAGGACCATGTAAATATGTAAATGAACTCATTTAGGTCAAAAGTAATTAATTCATGTGAATTACCAATGAGAGATTCACCTAATTGAATGATTTTTGAATTATCACAAGTGCCAATGTTTACTTCTATGGTATCTTCCTAAATGAATGTAGAACCATCTTCAATAATAGTTGGTAATGAAATAAATTAATCTTCTTAGCATATTTGTGAGCCAAAAGGATAAAAAATGTAACAAGAATCATAAGCATCCATGTCTAGTAGTATCCAATTAACAAATATTTTTCCAAATTCATGAACCAATCACATAAAGACTCTATGTTCCTATGAAGTGATATGAGAACCAACTGTAATACTTGGACTTGGTAGACATTGAGATTTATGAGGAGTTAAATACACTTACCTATCTACGGGTGGCTAAAATAGGTTTTCACCCATATAATTAATTTTTCATTTAATCTTTCCATAATCCAAAAGCACCTCAAATTTTTTTTCACTAGAGGATCTTGATATTTTATTTTTTTTGTGACCAAGGAAATTTTCTTGCTCTCCAAAGTAGGTAATAGGGTCCAATGTGAAGTCAAAGCCTTATTTATGAACAAAAAATGGAAATATATCTATAATACCCATGAGCTCATTAATTGACTAAATAACCAAGCAGTGTATAGAAATTTTAATAGTCACTGCTCTTTTCATTTACATTTGTTACATGTTGTCAATTGTCTAATAGTGCAGACTATGTGTGCACCCACTGGCTCCACCATCCACCTTCTTTCTTATCTCTATCAACCCTTCCACTCTATTCTTAGTTTTTTACATCCCATTATGTTCCCTTTATGCATTCAATAATAAAAAAGGGGTATATGTGTGTGTGTGTGTGTGTGTGTGTGTGTGTGTGTGTGTGTGTGTGTGTGTGTGTGTGTGTGTGTGTGTGTGTGTGTGTATAGACAAGGTATATTTTTACATAAGGCCATACAATATATCTAATAAATTTGAAGTAAATATTTACATAAGGAGAATAATTTATTAACAATTCATATAGAAATTCATATCCAACTATCAATTTATCAAGATTCATTTTATGCACAAATGTAAAGCTTAGTCCTTGAATCCCTCTATATGGATCAACGATTTGACACTAACCTCCCTCTAAATGGTGAAGACTAAGAATTTTCACCATTTTTCATCTTAATACTTTCTTTTACACCTATCATTGTTCATTATTCTCTTTTGCCTCTTCCACTAAGGAAATGCATCGAGGGTTTGTCTCAAGTATGCATCAAATATTATTATGTCCAATATACTAGTGCACCTTCGATCAGTGACCCAACCCAATTGGCACATGAATCTCCCTAAACTTCATACATTATCCACATGATCTCCAAAACCACCATCCAACATCCATTCTACCTCGATTGTATTAAACACAACCTTATCCACCCATGGTTTTCTACTTTGGTTTAGTAGTATTTGTTTTTTTAGGTTTAGGCTCTACATTTCTAATTCTATTTTAGGTCACTCTTTATTATCAAAATACTACTTTTGTTGTTTATAAGTTTTAAATATTTATTTATTTGAACCTTTTTATTCATGTGTTATATTATTTAATATTTTAGTTTTACGTCGTTCTAAATGATATATTTTATATTAGGTACTTATTAAATTTCATTAAATTTTTTTTTGTTATAAGTCTAGTATTGTCATTATTATAGATAATGTGAATTAGTAATTTCATGTGTTTTTTCATGATGTAGTCTATAGTTTTGTGTAGTCATTATGTGTCAAAAATCAAAGTGTCAAATTAAAATTTATTTGTTATTGTCAAATAGGATATTTATGTCTAGTTATTTATGGTCAGATGTCAAGATTTAGTTTTACTATAAAAAAAATCATTTCTTTTAGTCATATTTTTAAAATAAGTGTCATAATCCTTGAATAAACATTGAAAGTTAGCTTTCAATGAAATATTATTTTTAATTTAAGTAATCACATGTTTGTAATGGATGCATTATCGAGATAAATTGACATTCATAAGTTGACACTATGATAAGGAATGTTCAGAAATTATAGTTTAAATGTAGCTTTAGTGTGAAAAGTTATTAGCATGAAATAATAAAATATACTATTATATGTGATTTGATATTCAAATCATGTATATTGTATTAGAATAGAATAATATTGGTTACTAGAACAACTAGTCCTAAAGTAGTGACAGGGAAATTGATTTTTATTAGTTATTAGAATAACTACACTATTTTTTTGGGAGTGATTTTATAGTCATATTCATATATATTGTAATGTTAGCGATTAAATAAAATTTTGAAGATTATTTAATGAATCATGCTTGTTCACACTTGATCTTTGGCTCTCCCTTTTTGAATATGGTTTTAGAACTATATTTATGCCATACCATGTTGTGCCTACTAGGGGTTGCAATAAGTTTAGGTATTCCATAGGAGTTAGGGTACTTAGGAAATTTACCATCACGAAAATCATTTTGTATACTATACATGGAAATTTTGGCCTCTTCAATGCTAAAGTGAAATAAAATTTATATAAGAGGTGGATTAGAAGAAGTGGTTGTGAGGTCACTAGGGTCAATGCAATTATATTTTAGATATTTGGGAACTATTTTTTATCTTTCTTGCCTAAAAATTTAGTGCTCGGGAAATAACTGTAGTTCCCATAGTTGGCTTCTAGGTTCTTCTAATACTAGTATGCCTGTAAATCATCAAGAATAATGACCTCTAATCTAGAATGAGGGAATTTAATGCATTGGTGTAATGTGGAAGGGACTCCTTATACTTCATGAATCAAATAATAACAAAGAATTTGATTATAGGGTAGATCTATATCAATGACATGGAAAAGGGTGTCATGGGTGATAGGCCCAACAATGATAGGAAGACAAATGGCACCTAAAGATTATCTTTGTACATTATCATAGGATTCAATCATGATGGTATCTAGTTGCATATCTAGTGTTGTATATCCCAACTTTATAACCAATTTTAATGAATCTATATTCAACCCTAAACCATTATCTATGAAAATTTGCTTGAGTTTATTATAGGAAATGATTGCTTCAATATATAAATGACTATTATGTAGGGGACCATAAGATGTCATATCACTTTGATCAAATTTAAGTTTTTTACCTAGGGATAAATTCCACACAAGATCTTGAAATTGGGAATGGTTAATGTCATTAGGTACCTTAGATTGTTGGAGAAGGTCATTAAATATTTTCATGTGAACTTTTGATGTATGTAAGCGATCGATGATATAAATTTATGTGTGAGTTTATCTTAACTATTAACTAATATCATATTTCTTATTAATAACAAGGAAAGATGTCTTGGCCTTAGAAGGTGCAGAGTCATGAATGGGATTGGTATTGGAGGAAGGCAAAGGAAATTGGAGGCTAACTCTTGGATGTCTAGTTGAAATTGCATAATTTTAAGTTGGGAGAAAGTTACCCAGATTATAAGAATTAGGTAAAGGTCTAAGAATAGTAATTTACGAAGGTATAAACATAATTAAGTTGATTAAACTTTGTTTGGGATTACCTAAGGACAAATATGGAGGTCCCAAAATAGACGGGATAACACTTTGATGAGTATTATATGGTGTATGAGGAATGAAATTGATAGTAGTGGAATAGTTACTTGTAACACACTCTAATAAATTACCATAATTACATGAGACATTATGATAACCAATTTAGTTGGCTTAGCTATCATGATCTTGATTATGATTGGCTTGGTTTTGATCTATCCTTGTGGTTGAATCTGATTATGACCCTAGTCTTGATTATAATTATTCTTTTTTTATTAATTGTTGTACTTTGGGAAGGGATATCTATAGATACCCATATCCTAATTATTATTGAGATATATTTTCTCAAACTCAATTTATCCATTTTCAAGTAGATTTTGGATAATATGCCTAATTTGAATAGATCTATAGATTACATGGTTGATGACGTGATGGTATTTATAGTACCTATTAACTCTATACCATGTTGAATTAGGTTTATCCTCTAGAAATGGTTTTGTAATTAGCTAAACAATCATATTAGTTGTAACTATTTTTTTAAATAGTGCCTCAATGGGATCCCTTAGGTTACTAAAAACTCTATTTTGGTAGTGTCCCCATCATGGGGGAGCTCTTTGGAGGGTGATGGTGGATTGGGTGGGGATTTTTGGACATGCTATGGTGGCACCATTTACACATCTTAATTTTGTGACCTTATTTACAACCATCTTTTTGATTTTATTGAAGACCTTAGGCTTTTTGGTTACAGTTACTTGAATTGGGTTTATGTCTAGTTTGATAGTTAGGATTCTAAGTATATCTTAACTAAACCCTTATTATTAAGTTAAATTTTAATCTAAAATCCATTATCAATGATTCAATAAAATGTTTTTTAATAATTAAGTCTTACATTGAAAAAAACCTCAAAATTTAGGTTCTATGAAAAAATACCATCTAATTTTTTTCCCAATAGATTGCATTAAAAGTAACTCACTAAGGCTCTTCACCTTAGTGCTAATGTCAATAATGTTTATATTCCATGCTAAGTATTACATAAATAAAATATATTCAACTCTTATTCTATGTTATAAGATAAGTGATTGACAAACTTCTCTAGTAGGTCATTAAAAGTGGTTACTAATCCTTTTAGCATTTTAAAGAACCACTCCAAGGCTTATCCATCGAAAATAATTGTAACCAAATGAAACAAATAGATATTGTCATATAATTCTTAAAATGTGAAAATTAATTAATTTATATGATATCTTGGATCACCTTTGATGTAGAGGAGTTAATCAAAAACAACTAAAACACTATCTTTCTTCTTGAGACAAACTCTACTAGCTCTCTTGAGGCACTGTATTGGATGTTAATACAATTATATAATCTTAATAAATAAACAAATTTATATTTATATACATAATACCTTATATTCAAAACTTTAAAAATTAAAAATTTCAACTTTAAAAGGAAGGTCATCTATTTACAGTTCTTGTTATTTTTAGGCCTCTTCTTGTAGCCCTCTAGAGGTAGTTTTTTTAACTGATTTTTTACCACACAAAGATTCAAAGTAAAAAAATTAATTTTGGATACCCATTAATTTTTTACATCAGCATAATTATTTTTATATTCTAATGAAAGTACAAAATCTGAAGCCTTAACCAATTAGGTCTCTTAGGTCCAGACAATGTTTTGGTTATAAATAACTCCACACATTCCAAAATGAAAAAATATATTTTTATTCACCTTGATGATGGAAAACACATAATATATACCAAATTTTAGGCTTTGTTTCACTTCCCTTATACCCCAAACTATGAAATGGTCTGAACTCTTCATTAGGTCTTTCTCACAGATTGAGTAAGAGAAAATTTGGATTTTAAGGAACAAAATAAGGTTTTGAGTGTTTATTTAAGTTTTATAATGTATTTATAGGATTATAAAACACCCATGAATATTTAAAACTTTTATTTTTTTGATAAATGTTTCAATAAACCATAAACTTACTTGTAGGAAGCATACAAAAGTCAAGTTACAAGTTTGTGTAGGCAGAGTTCTTAAACTGGACTATGTATGAATTTTTATTGAATTGTATATTATATTAATAGGTTTAATTAAATGGTTACCAAATATATATAACTTATTTACAAAAATAAACACTTAAAAAATATAAATATCTTTAATACCCTATTGAGGATGAAACAATCCATGCAATTGTGTGTATTAACTGAATGAACCCTATTTTTATTATTAGATAGAAATATTTATCAGTAGATTAAAATGAAAAATTAAATTATATATTTATTTTATATAATTTAAAATTAAAAAAAATATATTTAAAATAATTTAATCTCTCATTAACAGTCAAATCTTATTGATAGTCAAAACTTACATACACTTGCACAAAATTCTTATAATTGTCTTGTTCCTAGTCCTGTGTTTTATTCATAATTATTATTGGAGCCTTAAAAAATTATTATTTTATTTAATTATGAATGGAATTAAATTTAAAAAAAAAATTATATATCCCTATAAAATCTCTAACTACTCAAGAACATCCCAACATAGGCTTTGAAGAGACTTAAGGTGAATTTGCACAACTAGACAATGACTAAAATGACAAAATAAGTAATCCTTGATAATAAAGAAATTAAGAACCACTTGAAAACACTAAATAAAATTTTAAAAACTATAAAATCTCCTAAAAACCATTATAAATTAGTGAAAATTCTTATGAACTAAAGTTTCATATTCAAAAATTAGAATTAGAATTTTCATTAGAAAGTGCCATATTCAAATTATAGAAAAAACAACCTAAAATAAACACTTAGAAATGATTATTTAGTGTGTTTTATGACATATAAGACCTATGAAGTAATATAATCATTTTAAAATATCCTTTAATCAACCAAATCAAACCAAAAATGAACAATACTAGCCAAAATTTCAAATTTGGAGTGATGCTCCTACCTCATACTCCTAAGGGGAAGAAAATGGACTCATGAACTATTGTTCATGAGGTCTAAAATTGAATTTACATGGTTTTTAATTAATTATTATATAATCTAAGTGAAATATTCATGAGGATGATGTTTCCACTTGACTAGATACTAGAAATACTCCCTATTTCTTATCTTCTTGACAATCTTCTTGTCTAAGATCATCTATAGCTTCTCCTTGGATGATAGCAATTGAATTGATCACTCTTGAAATTTTGTACCTAATCCTCTAAGTTTTTTATCATCATCAACACATTCCTTTAATGGATATAGGTCTTTAACATTGAAAAAGGGAGAGATTGCTACTACGATAGGCAACTCTATATCATAAGCATTATTAGAGAATTTCTTGAGAACTTTGCAAGGACCTAACTTCTTCATATTGAGGCTTTTATACTAAAATTCAGGAAAAATATTATTTATCAAGTGGTCCAACACCAAATCACCAATGTAAAACCTAACCTCTCTTCTCTTCAAATTTCTTATTTATTATACTTCTCCACACTTGTTTCTCATTGTTTTTTCACTATCATGTTCATGTACCTATTGCATAGATACAAAAAATCCTCTCCTTAACCAATCCTCTTATCTATTTTACTCAAGTATCTCAGTTCAAATTATCCTCTTGGTTACATCCCATATAAAACCTAAAATGGACTCATACCGAAGCTCTTATTGGAAGAGTCATTGTACGCAAACTCTACCTGTGGTAGTACTATATCACATTTCTTGGGATTGCCTCTTAATAAACACCTTAGTAAGTTTCATAATATATAACCAACTTAGTTTATCCATAAATCTGATAGTGGTATGCTAAACTAAAATTCAAATTTATTCTAAACTTTTTCCACAAGGTCCTCCAAAAGTGACCAACAAATTTGGGGTCTCTATTAGATATGATATTGTGTAGAAAACCATGTAATCTAAAAAACTACTTGAATAAAAAAATTTATACGTGTGTAACATCATTGGTATTTTTTCAAGGTATAAATTCTACCATTTTAGAAAAACTTTCCACTACTATAAATATATAACCATAATCTGTTTCAGTTCTAGGCAGTGCCATGATAAAATCCATAGTAATAGAGTCCCATGGTCTATTTGGAATTGGTAAGGGTTGATAAAAACTTGTATTTGTACTTTTAAATTTATCCATTTGAAAAAAATTACATCTTTATATATAAATTCTTACCTCTACTTACATTATAGGCTAAAATCAATACAAGATAAGATATTACATTGTCTTGTCAAGTCCAAAATGCCTTGTCATACTACCACAATGATTCTCTTTGATAAAGTTTTCCCTCATTGAAATATTTAGGAAACATAATTGTATTCCATTAAATAATAAGACATATTATGTCATGTAATCCAACCATGGTTCTTTATTTAAGGTTGTTGGATGTTGACAAGCCTTATAGGCTTCTTGAAAATATTCATCACTCTCATACATTTCCTTGAGAGAATCAATTCTTACACTCTCAAGATAAAGTTCATTGAATAAAAATTCCCTCTTACTCAAAGCATAATCCACCTTATTACTTTGGTATTTCTTATGTTTTATATTAAAGGTAAAATTATGAAAAAATTATGTCCATTTCATACGGTTCTGATTCAGCTTAGCCTGACTAGTGATGAATTATAGAGCATGATTATCTATGAATATTACAAACTCCTTAGTCATTATATAATTCCTTTACTTCCTCAAAACCTGAACCATTGCATAGAACTCCAAATCATAATACGAATACTTATTTTTAACACTATTTATTTTTTCACTAAATTATATTATAGGCTTACCTTCTTAACTTAAGATAGCCCCAATGTCTACCCCACTTGCATCACACTCCACCTAGAAGAATTTATTGAAATTATGAAGTTATAAGATGGGTTGCTTAATGATTTTGTTCTTCCAAACTAGAAGTTTATTTCAGCCAAGTTAGTCCACATAAACGTTTTCTTGTCTCCTCTAATAGTGTCTATGATTGGAGCACAAATTCCAATAAATTTATAATGAATTTCCTATATAAGCTTACACGGACATGAAAAATTCTTACCTCTCCAACCATATTCACTTTTTCCTTATCCATCTTCAATACTCCTTGAGATATCACAAAAAAAAGGTACAATAATTATGTCTTCATGAATATACTCTTATTGACATTGATCAGTAACTTATCCTCTTGTAACCTTTTCATGACCAAAATCAAATGATGGAGATGTTATTATTTACTATGACTATATATCAATATGTCATCCAAATGTTGTGTTTTCGAGCATATTTCTAAACTACAATTTATTTCAAATATTATACATTTAAAATGTATTATTCACTCTTTAAGTACATTAAAAAAAATTTGGACCCTCTTAATGGGAAATCATTTTCAGTTGACTTGGCCCATGGTTTTGGCACCCATTATTTTGTAAAATATCTATGTTGATGTATTATGTATAGATGGATATTCATTAGGTAATACATTATGAGAACAAGGATTTGAGAAAGAAGAACAATGTGTGTGAATTTAGCTACAAATTCAGGAGGGTTTTTTAACCATAGCTCTAAAAAATATTTATGCATTGTAATTATGAGAAGATAAATCTAAGAGTGGATTAGACTCTTGCATCTTATAATAAAATCTGAGCAAGTGTTTCTTGGTGAATGTAGCCCACATTTGGTGAACCATGTTAAATCTGGTCTTCTTGTTATGCATGCTTATTTATGTTTTTGTATCTTTGTTCATATCTATTATTATTATTATTATTATTATTATTATTATTATTATTATTCTATAAAATTATTCCACGTCAATTTTTGATTTATTCCTAAAAAATAAACAACTTAAAACTTACCTATGAATGGATTAGTGACCTCATTCATGAGTATCATCAATTTACTATGTGCATGAATGAGGCCAAATGGCATGACAAACCCTTCATTAGTCTTGAAGGTTGTTTTCCATTCATCTCCATGCCTAATCCTGATTTGGTAGTATCCAATCTTGAGGTCAATCTTGGATAAGCAGTTTGATCCACTCAAACAATCCATCAAGTCTTCAATTCTTGGGAGAGTAAACATATACCTTATAGTGATCTTGTTAATTACCCTTGAATCTATGCACATCCTTGAATCTCCTTCTTTATTAGGCATTAACACCATTGACATTACACATGGGCTAAGAACCTCCTTGACCAGCCCTTTGTCTAATAGTTCATGAACTTGATTTTTGATATCCACATTCTCTTATGGTGTCATCTTATAAGTATCCTTATTAAGCAAGCTTGTTCCTATAATTAAGTCAATGTGATGACTAGTTTTTCTTATTGGTGGAAGATCACTATGTAGTTCATCAACTATGATATTAGCATAATCCTTGAGCACATCTTAAACCTCATGTGGAAATTCATTCACTTTAGTGGTTGTTATGATTGTTATAGACTTGAGAACCACTAAATATACTAGCTATTATTCTCTCATTGCATTCACAAAATCCTTTTCATATACCACCATTACACTTGAACCAATCTTTTGGTCACCATCTTTTTCTTTGATAGGGAACAATGTATGTCTTCTACCATCCTTATGCAAAGTGTAAACATTTCTCCTTCCATCATGTGATTTCTTCCTATAATATTACCAAATAATTCTAAGTAATATATGTAATATATGTCACACATCCATTTGCATGATGGCACAAATAACTTTGTATTTATAACACGAAATTTGAAACTTCACCCAACATTGTTCATTAAACAATAATTTCTAAGATTTGTACAGTTATGAAACTTTATAGGGAGTGGGATAAGGAATCCTTTTCAAATTTAGTTTATCTAGTATCTTAATTGAAACTAAGTTATTTGTTCTACCTAAATCATAACTAATTTTTAACATTTACCTTCAAACTTATAGGAGGTCTTGAAAAGAGTATTTATTTTTGCAAGTTCCTTCTCTCTAGGTGTTTTTGTCAGCACCCTTCTTATAAATAATGATTCACCTACCTCTACTTATTATACATGAGATGGAGAGCCAACACTCTCCTCTTCTATTGTTTGAATAACTTGATTTCTATTTTTCATTTCTTTAGTTTCCTTCTTGTTGACCTTCTAGACACTCCCAAAACCTATGTCCTAAAAATTAATTACACATGAAGCACTTACATATGAATCCACTAGATCCTCTTCCTCTTGATCATATCCATCTCTAAAATATGGTATTCTACCTATAAATCCACCCATAGGATTAAAAACTAATCTTGTGAAGTGATAGATTTTTCTTGCTTTATTTGTGAGGTATGTCTACCTCCTTGTTGACCCCTTCCTCTACAACTTATACCTCTACCTCTATTCTATTATGTTTTTCATCTATTAAGATTGAATTTAGCTTTTAATGTAAATTGATAGCATTCTTCAAGAGTTCTAGGGATAACTAAACGTAGTTCATCTTGATAACTATATGTCAATCCTATAAGATATCTAGAAAAATTTTATTTATCCTCCTCTATATAACCTAATATGATAAATATCTTATATAAATCCTTTCTTCCTTGACACTCAATTCTTTTTGTTTCAACAATTGAAACCTTTTGAAGAGATTTATTTCATAGTCACTTGGCAAGAATTTTTCCTTCAAATTGGATATCATCCTATAACAAGACATGATAGTTGTCTTACCCTTCTCTATTATTTATTCTTGTATGAAATCCCACCAAAGGTATTTATGCCCTTTTAGCTTTGTATGAACATACTTCACCTTTTTCTCCTCTAGAACACTTTCATAGCCAAAGTATTTGTTTGGTTATGCAATTTAGACAGTAAGCTCTTCTTCATACAAGCTTCCTAAATATGTGGTAATTTTGAATTTTGGTTTAGATCCATATTTCATTACTGACTTTAGTATTCTTTCCATACCTTGTTCATCATGGTCTCCAACTTCTTCACCTTCCTCTTGTAGCTCTTGGAGTTCTTCCTCTCTATCACTATCATTTATTGTTATGATTTTAGTTATTTTATTAGCCTTCATTGATTCAAGTATATAATAAAAAAATAATCCTTAGGTCTACAATTCCTCCAATATGGTTTAAATATTGACTATAGTCCTTCTAGATGGCATCTTGTCTTTGCACATTTCAAGCTACCTAACCAAAACTCACTTTGAAAGTTAGTTAACAAACACACTATCAATTCACTCTTGTTATTTAAGAGTGTACACCTTATTTCAATATCCCTCAATTTAAAAAAATTATTTGATACCAAACTGATGTAAAGGAGTTAATAAAACAACTAAAACACAATATTTCTTCTTGAGTCAAACTCCACTAGCTATTTTGAGGCACTATTTTAAATATTAAAACAATAATAGAAAGTTTAAAATAAAAAGAATGTAGATTTACATACTCAATATCATCCCTTAAAAATCTCAAAATTTTATATTCAAACCCTAAAAGTAAGGTTCTCTATTTTCAAGTTTGTGTTTTTTTTAGGCCTCTTCTTATAACTTGTTATAGGTAGTTTTCTGATCTTTTTGACCACACAACTATTCAAATTGAAAAAATTTAATTTTTAGATACCCATTAAGGGTTTACATCAAAATACCATGTTACATATTCCAAATCATTATGGAAGTATAAAATTTCAAGCCTTTTCTGTAATATCCCCTTCAAACAGGAAATATAGAAATACAACAGTTTTGAACAAAGATACACTTTTTGCCAAAATAATTTCAAATATGAATAAATAAATCACAATATAATCTCTCAATAGCAAATCAAAGATCTTATCACTTGTTATTGTAGACGATTACACAATTGAGTCTCTGTCATACAAATAAAATAACGTGAAATATTCTGTCTTGAAACCCTGGGCTTTTGCAAATCTGGCAATTGACCCTGAATCTAGAAATTTTGTCTCAGCCTACTGTGTCAAACACACAGTCGCCGGCATCAGTCAATATGCTGCCAATGTCAGTCACTGTAGGTCCTTCTCTGCCGATGTCGGTCTTCAGTCGGCCGATGTCAGTCACTGGGGATCTCTGTCTGTCGAGGTCGGTGTCTGCTTGGATTTGTACGGACCTGTACGGACTTTGTACAACTACCAATTACGCACAACCTACCTATTTTCAACCCCTGATCTAAAAATATATGTCTCTAATATAGAAGATCTCTATCTGTATAATTTATTGAATCAAAAACTAAATAAAGAAATACCTGAAATACTGTGATAACTTCTATGTGAAGTTATCTCTCAAATCTGTACCTCTGTGATAAATTTTGTATGAAGCTATCTCTCAATTTGGTAATGAATCAGCTGATATCTCACAGCCTCTAAAATGCACACAATGAAGAGTTGACGTTCTCCACTGCAATGGAATCCTGGAACCCTTGGCTCAGTCTTCACAGAAGAATTCTTCAAAATCAATAATCAAATAATCAATGGCTAATCATTAATGGCCTCCATGAGAAACCCTTATACCCTCAAAAGATATGCTTTCCCTAATTAGGGTTTTTATTAAATTAGAATTAGGGTTTCTAAATTAAAATTAGACCAAATAATTAATATTTGATTAAATCAATCAAATATTAATATCTCCCTTAATACATGTCCAATTGGGCCCAAATGAAAGCCAACTGGAAAAATTCTACTAAACAAAGCCACGCCAATCTCCATCAAGACCCTCTAACTATCCTCTTAGCCTACAAGGGTCACATAATAGGCTAACCATGAACTTAGAACATGTCACCTAAAAAGGGGACATGACAATCTGCCCCTCCTAAAAATGCTTGCCCTCAAGCAATCGCTGAATGATACACCCATCAATCTACCTGGACCCCAAATGTAGTCATGATCTGCCCTACTATCAATTAAAGCAAACTCCATTCCATGTCCATCCCTGGTACCAAGATAAGCACCCCAACATCCAATCCATAAATGAAAATCAGTAAACAACTCAAACAAACTCTGTACCTGAATAATATCTAAATCTGGATTGTGAAAGCTACAAAGAGTCATATCATCATCAAGCTGTGACCCAACTATAACAGAAAGCTGAGTCCCTACCACATGTGATAACTCCTAAACTGCACTCACCTCAAGACCAAGCTCATCCTCATATCTCTCTTGTGTTGGTGCCAATGTGCACTCGTCATCGTACTCTATCATGTCAAGTGGTGTAGGAATCTCCATCCGATGAAATACCATATATCTGAAGCTGCTGCCCCGTGTTGCCTTAAGAATATGTGTCTTCCCATCAACATCAAAGAGAACCTCCATGTCCTTGAGATGAAGAGTAACTTCCTCAAATGAATGAAGCCACTTCATACCCAAGACTAAGTCTATATCCCCCATGTTCACCACATAATAATCAGCCTTGAACTCATAGTTGTTCAAGCGCAATGGGAGATCTCTAATCATATGCTCACACCTAAGAGTGTGACCATCGGCTACCTTAACTCTAGTGCCCTCAAAATCTTTATTAGTGATTCCACGCTTTTCCACAAATCTAGCATCTATGAAATTATGTGTGGCTCCTGTATCAAGAAGGGTGATAACCTTCTGCCCTGCCAACACTCCATGGAGTTTGAATGACTCATCTGACTGAATGATGGATAGGCATGCCTCCTGTATGTGAAGCTCTAACTCTACCTCTACCTTAGGCTCTAAAGCCTCTACCTCTACCCCCTCAGAACTATTCTGCTATTCAAAATCCTTTGAATCTGAATCCTCATAATATACCCACATCACACGATTCGCCTTGCCCTTAGGCCTCAAAGGACAATCGTGATGGATATCATATGGACCTTTGTAGTAGAAGCAAAGCTTCTTCCTGGGTAGATAGTTAAGTGCCTCATGATCCAAAGGTGGTGCTACTAGATTGGCCTTTGAATCATTCTTTACACCTGATTTATCTATGTTGACTAGTCTTTCTATATATGCGTTGGAGCACTTGTGGTCTCTTGATGAAGAAGTACCTTTGGAGTTAAATTTATGGGATGGGGCTACCATCTCCATACTACGCACCTTCTTCATAGCTACCTATAATGAAGGAGGATCAAAGGCTTTGATCCAACCTCTCAATGGTTCTGCCAATCGCTCCATGAAGAGAACTACCAATCTACGCTCAAAAATATTGGGTACCATGACTGCCAATCTCTGAAACTCACCAATGAAGGACTCCAAGCTACCTATTTGTCTCAACTATGCTAGATCTTGAAAGTAAACCTCGGGATCTTTCCTATCAAACCGCTCAACCAATCTATCCACAAAGTCCTGGTATTTTGTCACCTGGTTATGCTGTAGTGTTACCATACCATGGTACCACCAATCATGTGCTACTCCATCCAAGTGTAAAGTGGTGTATTTGATGGCCTCTATCTCTGACATTGGTCTCAATGCCAAAAAGGTGTCAAGCTTATGAACCCAAGCTTGAGCTGTCATCTTGCCGCTGCCATCCAAAGTAGTCAAAGAAAGCTTACCAGTAGCCTTCTTCAGCTCACTAAATTAAACTCTAGGCCTCCTGTCCTGTCTAACTAATCTGTAGTGCTCTTTCCTTAACTAAACAAAATGATAAAAGGATGTCCTCTCTTGAACATGAGGAGGTAATAATTCCCACTCATCATTTGCAGCCATGTAAACATCTACAAATGGGGAATTTCATGCCTCCTCCTCTACTGGTGCCTCTGGTTCCTCTTAAACAAATGTAGGACGTGTAGGTCTATCAGCTATTCTAGAGTGGGTCTATTGTGGTCTCTGATTAACTGTAGCACTCATATCATCTCTTTGGTCCCCATTCTATCTATCAGGTGCGTTCATCCTCTCTATCATAGTAGTGAGTCTCTGTATTGTCTGATTCATCTGCTATTGGCCTGTCATCATAGCATGACAGAATTCTCTAGTGTCCTAATCAACTTCATACTTGTGGCCCCTGGGTGGGCTACCCTCACGTCTGTCACTCATGATAATCCGCTGCTATCCTAACAACTGTGTACCTTCAAGCAAGGCTCTACTGCATGTGTTATACTTGTGTGGTCCCAACTCTTGTGGCTGCATAAGATTATCACACCCTCAAGATGATAGGATTTAGCTCTGATACCACTGTAATATCCCCTTCAAATAGGGAATATAGAAATATAATAATTTTGAACAAAGATACACTTTTTGCCAAAATAATTTCAAATATGAATAAATAAATCACAATATAATCTCTCAATAGCAAATCAAAGATCTTATCACTTGTTCTTCTAGATGATTACACAATTGAGTCTCTATCATACAAATAAAATAATGTGAAATATTCTGTCTTGAAACCTTGGGCTTTTGCAAATCTAGAAATTGACCCTAAATCTAGAAATTCTGTCTCGGCCTGCTGTGTCGAACACATAGTCACTGGCATCGGTCGATATGATGTCGACGTCGGTCACTGTAGGTCCTTCTCTGTCGACCTTAGTCTTTAGTCGGCTGATGTCGGTCATTGGGGATCTCTGTCTGCCGAGGTCAGTGTCTGCATGGATTTGTATGGACCTGTACGGATATTGTATGGCCACCAATTACATATAACCTGCCTATTTTCAACCCCTAATCTAAAAATATATGTCTCTAATACAAAAGATCTCTATCTGTATAATTTATTGAATCAAAAACTAAATAAAGAAATACTTGAAATACTGTGATAACTTTTGTGTGAAGTTATCTCTCAAATATGTACCTCTGTGATAACTTCTATATGAAGCTATCTCTCAATTTGGCAATGAATCAGCTGATATCTCATAGCCTCTAAATTGCACACAATGAAGATTTGACATTCTCCACTACAATGGAATCTTGGAACCCTTGGCTCAGTCTTCATAGAAGAATTCTTCAAAATCAATAATCAAATAATCAATGGCTAATCATTAATGGCCTCCATGAGAAACCCTTATACCCTCAAAAGATATGCTTGCCCTAATTAGGGTTTTTCTTAAATTAGAATTAGGGTTTCTAAATTAAAATTAGACCAAATAATTAATATTTGATTAAATCAATCAAATATTAATATCTCCCTCAATACATGTCCAATCGGGCCCAAACAAAAGCCAACTAGAAAATTTTTGCTAAACGAATCCACGCCAATCTCCATCAAGACCCTCTAACCATCCTCTCAGCCTACGAGGGTCGTATAATAGGCTAACCATGAACTCACAACATGTCAACTGAAAAGGGGACATGACATTTTCTTAACCAAATAGGTCTCCTAGGTCCACCACAATGTTTTGGCTATAAACAACACCATATGTGCCAAAATGAAAATATAGTGTTTGTTTAACATTTAAATGGAAAACCCATAATTAACACAAAATTTTATGCTATAGTTCACTTCCCTTATACCCAAACTATGAAATGGTCACAACTCTTCATTAGGTTTTTGTCATAGGCCATGTAAGAAAAAATTTGGATTTGAAGGAACAAAATGAGGTTTGGAGTGTTTATTTATGTTGAAAAAAATATATGAAAGATTATAAAACACTAAATAATATCAAACACTTTCATCTATTTGATAATAAGTTTTTATAAACCAAAAACTTACCTATAGGAAACATCCAAAACTTAAGTGACATGTATGTGTAGGCAAAGTTATTGAAACAAAATATTTATTGAATTTTATATCCTCTCAATGGGTTTAATTTAATTTTTAATATCTGTATAAAACTTAATGTACACAAATAAACACTTAAAAAATATAAATATCTTCAATTCCTTGTTGAGAATGAAATAGTCTACTTGACTGTGTGTATTAATTGAATGAACCATGTATTTATTATTATATATCATTGTTTCTCAATAGATTCACATGAACCATTACATTATTCCATTAATTTTTATAAATTAAAATTACAAAATGATATTTATGATACTTTATTCTTTCATAATCAATCAAATCTTATTGGCAGTCAAAACTCACATACACTTGCACAAAATTATTATAACTATCTTGATCCTAAGCATGTGTTTTATTCATTATCATTATTGGATAATTAAAAACTTATTATTTTATTTAATTATGAATGAAATTAAATTTTTATTAACACACTATATATCCCTTTAAAACCTCCAACTACTCAAGAACCTCTTAATGTAGGTCTTGAAGCGACTTGATGTGAATTTGCATAACTAGATAATGACCAAAATGATAAAAGAAGTCATCCTTGATAAACATGACATTAATAAAATCTCTAAAACCCTAAATAAACTAATTAAAATAGAATAAATCCTAAAAACCATTATAAATTAGTTAAAATTCTCATAAACAAAGGTTTCCTATTCAAAAATTTGAATTTGAATTTTGGCAGGAAAGTGCCAAATTCAAATTCTAGGAAGCAAAACCTAACCTAAACACTTGAAAGTTATTCTAAAGTGTGTTTTATGACCTATAATACCTATAAAGTAATATATTCAATATAAAAGACACCTAAAATAACCTATCAAACCAAAAATGAACCATACAAGAAAAAAATTCAAAGTTAGAGTGATGCTCATGCATCAACCTTTCCATTTATATTTGTCAAACTGTGACAATTAAAAATGTAGTGGGAAAATTACTTGGATAAAACTTAGATAAAAAGGGTAGGGGCATATTTCATCAAATTTATAATTTTGTTTGGTTACCTATTTGAAGTCCCAAGACTATCTCCTTCATCATATTCCACTCTTGGACATTGGGAGCACTTTATGATGGAAGGAAGTTATTTTTTTGGGTTTTCATGGACTAATGGGCTTGGTTAGAATTGGTAAAAATAGGTATGGACCCCTTTGTTTAGTTATATTAGTGATATTTACCCTATAACATGAATTATGAGTTTGATAAGTAACTTTTTTCTGGTTCAAATCTAGATGGCAATTGATAAAGCATTATTGATTTAGAGGAACCTATTGATAATTATGAGGAATCTGCTATTACAAATTGAAGGTTATCTATTATTGGTTTTCAATAAAAAAATTTGTTGTAAATTACAATAAGTAGGAAATTTGTTTAATGATCAACTCATTTCTTGTTGTCATGGAATATTGTTTACAACTTACTATTGTGAATTGTTAGGTACTTCTTACATATTAGAAAGGACCTCTTGATTTTTAAAAAAGGTGTGATGAATTTTAAGTGCAAATTATTAAGAATCATTCATTATAATTATTTATTCAAAAGGAGTAAATGTATTTATATTAGATACAAAATTGGCCAAGGGTTGTTGTTGTTATTAAATCATCTTATTTTGATCTACAAATGTGTCATTATTGAATGAAATCATAGTTACAAAAGTCATAAATTTAGCTATAATCTGATATACATACCATTGACTAACTATCATGTTATAGAAAACATAATTTGACCATGTTGGGATGGGTCAAAAAATTATCCTTTCCCTTTTCTAGATGATGCAATAGCTATTTTTGAACATTAGATAAGATTCAGACTTTGGCTATTTTTTTCTATCTGAGGTAAATCCTCTACATAAATAAGGCTACACAATTAATCTATGAATAAGCTAGGTTGGAATGTAGATTCATATTTTGGTAGTCTTAGGAGAGCCTCATCTTTATCTTCCATAGTTTGATTTTTAAATTGGATTTGATTAGATCCTACAATGGGAGGGAGGCCTTTAAACATATTTGGGTGATCTTCACCATTCTAATTTTTTTTAAAATTAATAAGTTATCTATAAGGATCATAGAAGTTTTCTTCCTAGAAAATAGGGTCATAAGAGGCTCCACTGTGAGTTTACCTAGACATGCTTGAAAAGGTACTTGGATTTGAGAAGGATTTCATCTTAGTTGGTCTTTATTGGTAACATTAAATTTTGAAATTAGAATAAGATAAAAAAAAATCATATTTTTGAATTGGATTTGACACAAGAAAATCTAAGTTTGAATTCCAAAATTGAAAGGGTAGTGTAATGGTGTCAAATGATACAAAAGTTTGATCCAATTGGAAGACATAATACCATGAAATTTAATAAAGATGATCAAAAAGTGGGTGTGTAACACCTTAGTGTGTGAATACATGTATAACAATTTTTATACCTTTGTTTATATAACTTGACATGCTTTTTTGGATGTGGATTTGAACACAAGACAAGTTTTTACAAAATATTCAGGTAATCATGAATGTACCTTAGAAAGTAACATAGGTTTACTGCTTAATCATTGATTCTTTTGATATGGTCACCTTTGAGAGGATTAAAATTGTAATGGTTCATTAATTAATTAAAACTAATTAAGGTGGATTTTAAAATCCACCCTTCTCTTAAAAGTCTATATGAAAAGGTTGGGGGCTAATAGATTTGCACCCCTACATTAATGAGAATTCCAAAACAAAAATGGTTTATATTATAACATTTTTATTTGGATTTATATATGGTCCGTAAAGGGAAAAAATTCTTCAATTGGATGTTGAGGCTTAGTGGGCCATTCACCTAAGGGTCTATCCCTTTGTGGGCACTTCATCCATAAGATCTTAGTTATGTGCTACTAATTGAACCAATCTCCAAGGAAAATTCAAACTAAGATATTGATGGAATATCATCAATTTATATACCCCATTAGATAATGGGGTTGGCATGCATATTGGGTAACAATGTCCTAGTCATTACACCCTAAGAACTCAGATAAAGGTGATGAAATCCACCCCACATAATCAAAGAATGAGAAAAAAGAAAGATGTGTTTGTTTTCTATTCTTAGGTCCCTACAAATGGGAAAGAGAGGAGAATACTCCAATAAATATTTTTAATAGTCAAGAAATTAATTAATATATGTGTTTTTTTATCATGCAAACTCCCTAAATGGGTCAAAAATAAATCATACACACAATAGTTTACATAAATAAACAAGAAACTAAAAGGACATTGAGCAAATGATGAAGTGAAACTGATTTTAGAAGCATAAAATCAGATTATATGTTCCTTTATAAGAACCAAATATAAATATGAATGAAATTCGCCTTATTATCTATGTAAAAAACATATTAACATATCAAAACTTGAAAAAAATATATTAAGAATTTGGATAATTATTTTTACTATCAAAAGAAATTGGACTTTTATAGTTTTCGGCCACAAAAAAGTTCACATAGCTGATCTCACCATTCTATAAGATAATCTCACCATTCTATAATATAATATCACCATTCTTCATTATGATCCTATCAATTGCATATTAAAATCACTACTTTGTAGTGAATCAAAAATATAGATTTGATGATCCCATCAATTAGAAGGATGACCCCACTATTTTATAGGATGATTTCACCATTTTAATAAACAAAGCCATAAAAAGCACAATTAATTTTTGAGTGACCTAGTTTATTAATAGTTAAATCCCATTAATTTTAGATTAGTTTCACTAATTTTTAGGTTAATCCCATAGATTACAATAAAACACTATAAGAATGAATGCAATGTCACCATTCAATAGGGCAATGCTTATTAGTAAGGCAATCCCACCAATATTTAAGTCAATCCCATTGATTAGAAGATAATATAGTGAAGATTTGAACACAAAGTAATCATTTAGTAGGGTGATCTTGCCAATATATAGGAAAATCCCTTTGATTGAAAGAAAATATAGTGAATCTATGAATGCAAACTCACCATTCAGAAGGGTGATCTCACTGATCGATAAGGCCATCCTACTAATGTGTAGGTCAATCATACTAGTCTGTTTGAAAACGATAAGAGCATAGAGTTCCAGGGCAATCTTGTTGATAAGTAAAAGGTGGAAAACATGAATTTTAGAATAAAAATTTGAAAATCATTGTTAAAAACTAATATAATTATATAACTAGAAGTCTTTAAAATATTGGAAATAGATTTTTGGGGTTTATGGTCCCATAGTGAATTCCAAATGTAAAAACATAAATGCATAAGATCTTAATTCTCATTAGTATGCAAAATAAGCATAAAAATAGAAAATTTAACTTCTTAAGCATAGTCCTTAGAGTATTAAAGACTTGAATTAAAAAAATGAATTATAAAGCTAAAAGAGATACTTTTACCTTCTATTTGTATGTTACAGTCAAATCCATCTCACATGCATGATTATTACTAGATGTAGAGCTTAAAGTATTTATCAATGTTATGATACAAGAGCCATCAACACTTCCCAAAGTACGATTTAGTATGGTTTATGGATCAATTAGAAGAGAATAACAAAATATTTTAGAGGATTTTATATAGAGTTTATTTGCACAATAAATCTTAATTTTGGTCTATGTTGGCCTTTGTATTTATAGGCTTGGTAAAATAATGAGTACCATCCACCTCAAGATGAGGATCCATGATGTAGGAGCATGATTTGTGGATGACAAAATTTGATGTTTGTTCATATAATTTTGGTTTGATCAATGGTTTATAATAAATTGGCATGATTAAGACGTTTAAAAATATTTTATGAGTCATTTCATGCACCTTTAAATGATTTCCAAGTGGTTAGGAGTATTAGGATAGGCTATAAATTTGAATTAGCAATTTTCCCGCCATTTTATCAAATTTGAATTATTTAGTAAAGAAATTATATTATAGGAGGTGGTCTAGAAGTATTGAAGTAATATAATGTTTAGGAAAAAAATAAATACACCATGGATACATATACATAAACATTGGTCACCTTTGTACAAAAAGTAATCAACTTTGATCTTTGTGCAAGGTGCAAACATTCTTGTTAATGACCATTGGTAGGTAGTTAGAGTAGTTAGATTTGATATAAAACATGTGAATTTTAGTTTTATAATTTTTTCATATTTTATTTGAAGGTGGAGGAGATATAGTACCAATAAATAATGAAATAATAACCTTAAGATTGGTTTGAAAGTACTGTACCCTATTTTCATGTGTACCAATGGAGAAAGACTATGTTTTAGATTGCTAAAATGAAGGAGGATTAATAAAGTGGTTCCTTTGATGCCTAGATTGATATGGGTGATTTTATATCATGAAATTTAGTGTGTTTGTTCTTTTTATTTTTTTCCTTCGCATATTTTACATAGACATCTATGTGTCCCTATTGAGACTATGTTTGTTTAAGATATAAAAGAGCAAAGTATAGGGAAAAGTGTTTGGTAGAGGTTTTAAGATGACTTAGTACTTATTCCATAGGGTACATGGATTTTTTTCAATCCACATATAAATTTTTTATATTTTAAATTCCTTTTAATAGGTTTTAATCCTCAAATTACAGTCTACAGGCCTTTGCAAAATAAGTCTAAGCATGAAGTAAGACCAAAACCTTTATGGAAATGTGGAACAAAGAATAAAAAGTGGAGTTATGATGATTTGGAAAGGTTTGGAGGTGTAACATAAATATCAGGAAACTTTCTTAGAATATTGAAAACTTGTTTAGAATGTGTCATAGAAAAATGATTGCTCTCAAGTTCCTATAGTGATGGGCAACCCTGAACTAGGGTTTAAGAAGAAAAATGTAGATTTAAGGAGTTAAGATGAAACTAGCTATGTTTTTTTATTTTGGTAGATATGCATGAGGGCTAAGATATTATAATGTTTTTTTGGTGATTCTATACATGATCATACAATGGGAGAGGATTGTGTAGAGACAGGGTTTGATAAGGCCTAATTAGGACAAACAATGATTGAGAATGAGGTAGAAAGGTCATATAAAAGTAAATTTTCACCTTTAAATTTCATGATAGGATTAATCTTGATATATATTACTAGTATTAGCAGTTAGTATTTCTATATCCATCCATATTGCTCCATACAAGGTGAATTTGTTCAAAAAAGGCTACTAGCCTGACTGCCAAGGTATGTAGAGTTGTATAAGGAGTGACTTGAAGCTTTAAGAGGATTTTGATTTGAGTGACGATATATAAATGGATATAAAAATAATTTAGAAGGTTATAAAACCATTGAGTCCAAATAATGAGTTTAGAAACAATAAATGATCATTGAAGCAACCAACAATTTTCAAGAAGAGTTTATTAAAAAAAGGTTAATTGTACTAATTTGATCTAATCTCTACATAATTTGGTATCAAAAATTAGGAGCTATTTGGAAGGAATAAGGACACATGGTAGGTAGAGTATGAAGAGAAACATCTACCCAAAGGAAGTTGTAAGTAGTGAATGCTTTGGTAGTTGAAGTGAGGAACCTGTAGGCAAGATTTCAAGCCATGGATTTGGCTTAAAGGAGAGATATTAATAGAGGTGATATTAGTGATGATAAGGATAATATTCCTCAATAAGAAGAAATAGATGAAGGTGATGAATGAAGAGATTGTTGATGAAGAGATTTCTCTTTAATACCATCCAAGAGGAGAAAGAAACACCACAAAGAAAAACATTATTCAAAACCATGTGCAAGATCAAATGTTAGTGATTCAAATTATAGTTGAGAATGTTAGTATGGATAAATTAGTATCTTCTTTGATGGTGTATAAAATAGGCTTATAATTAAGTAATCATCCAAACCCACATAAGGTTTCTTGTATGTAACACAAAACTTGGGAAATTTTCATAGAATATTGAACTATTTTTTGTAATGTGTCATAGAAAAATGATTACTCTCGGGCTCCTATAGTGACAAGCAACCTTGAACTAGGGTTTATGAAGAAAAATGAAGATTTAAGGAGTTTCCATCAATGAAAATGCCTCAAACTTTATATTATGGTCTATTTTCATAAAAGTTAATATATTATAAGGTTTTTTTGGTGATTATATATGTGCTCATACAATGGGAGAGGGTTACATAGAGATAGGGTTTGACAAGGCCTAACAATGACCAAGAATGAGGTAGAAAGGTGGACTAAAAGTAGAGTTTGACCTTGAAATTTCATGAGAGGGATAATATTGATAGAGTGTATTATGATTAGGGGTTATTATCTCTATATCCATTTATACTACTCCATATAAGGTGAATTTGTTCAAAAAAAGGCTACTAGCTTGACTACCAAGGTATGCAAAGTTGTATGAGGAGTGAGTTGAATCTTTGAAAGGCTTGTGCTTTGAGTGAGGAGATATAAAGGGATATAAAAATCATGGAGAAGGGTCTAAAACAATTACATACAAATAGTGATTTTAGAAGCAATAAATGATCATTGAAGTAAAAAAACATTCTCAAGAAGTGTTTATTGAAATAAGGTTAAGTGCATTGATTTGATCTATTCTTTACATCAATCAAGGGCCCAAATTCAGTCAAATTTTGTTGACAAAATGCATTCCATTTTGGATTTATTATTGTAATTAACAATCATAGATCAACATTACTTAAATTTATTTTATTTATGTTGATATTTTATATTCTTGACTTTTGTGATCATTGATGTCATGAGGATGTCACCTTTAGATATTTTATTGAATTTTAGATTTTCAAAAATTATATATTCATCTAGTTGACATGTATTTTTCACTTAACCATTTAATTGTATTTTATTATTTATTTAATCTTGATTATCCTTTTTACAATTCTTGGAATTTAATAAGTTGTCATACACATGTGATCTAAAAATATAATTTGCTAGCTCATAGTTTGATTATAGAAGAATTAGAGGAAGGTGATGATTGTGTATGATATATTTACCAAATTAAGGATGTATAAATACACTTTGAAAATTTCATGTGACATGTGAGGATGAATTAGAGTTTTTTAATGGTACTTGGTCCAGTTTGTGCATTAATGTAACAAGTCATACTAATTTACAATTTCAACATGATAGTGGTATAAATTAGATGTATACAATAGTAATGCTAGATAATATTATATACATTTATGGAAATTTTATAATAATGGATTATTTATTGATTAATTGGATGACATTTTAGTTAGGAACATGATGATGATAGGTTTAGGGTTGTAATGATGTATAATTATGAATGATTAATAATTGTATGATCATGAATTAATAGTGATACTAGAATGGAAAATTTGGGATGTTTACAAGAATATTTGGTACATAAATAAGGTGATTTAAATATATGAGATCAACTTCTCTTTATTTTACTATATGGCATAACTCATAAACATATTTGAATTTTTTGAACATGATGGACTTATGGTGTAGTGTTAGCAAATTTGTTTGAAGATATATTCTAAGTCATTGTTTTCCATAGAATTTATCATTATATCCACCATAGTTTTGTATCAAATAACATATTCACTAATATGATAATTAAGAATTTGATTTAGTTTTTAAATTTGTGTAGAAGATAGTTTTTTTTTAAAAAAGATATAGAAGTGTGGTATAAAATGATCTCCCAAACTATTGAATGAATCAACTGATTGAAGAGGAAGATTGTAGAACCATCATAAATCAATTCTTTGAGACTTCTTTGGAAGAGCTTGATTAATTTTTTACAATATTTTTGATAAAATTCATAAATTTATTGTGTAATTAAATGTGTAAAGTTATATTATATCAATATTCTAAAGATGTAGAATAATCAACATTTCTAATTTTTAAAAATGCTAAATATGGAAAACTATTATTTTAGTAGAGCACTATAAGAAGACAACTTATCTTACCAAGATTTCTATTTAATATTATATATGTATTACCATGAGAATTAGTGAATGAGATGATTGTGCATGTTCATGATAATGAACATAATCAAAATCATCTTCTAAACAAATCTATTGTAAATGGACTATAGACTCATCTTAGTTGACTATGATTAATGACTAATAGAAAAATATGGAAATAAGTAGAATTATCAAAATGAAATCCAAATAAAAAATATCATAATATTCCTAGATAAGACCAATATAGGTGGAAAATAGTTTAGGCTACTTGATTTTGTTGACTACAAACTTTTCCTTAATGTTTGTGATAGAAAAGTGATTATAGTGCATTTTGTGCTCATGTTTGCTAAGTAACCTAAAATATCATAATTTAGATTATGTCTTGTATAACTTTTTTTAATCTTATTTTTACTTTAAAACCCTAAGGGAAATTTTATATCTTGAAAACTTATAAAAATAGGGTATTTTAATGGGATAAGCTAACCCCAATAAACCTCTTAAGATTGATTAGTTCCCAAATATCTAATATCCAAGGAGTGAAATAAAGCTCAGGTATTCCTCTCACCACACTTAGACATATGGATTTAATACTTTATAATGATAGTGTAATCACCTAAAAGTGAGACTTTAGTGCTAAGAGTGCTAATTGATACCACATATCCATAGATTAACACTATACCTATCCTATATCATATTTTCACACTTATCTAGCCTTTGTGCAGGCCATAGACATCCTTAGTCATCCCTAAAATAGTCCTAGACCCTCATTCTTGCATCCTAACCCTATGTGTCT
This sequence comes from Torreya grandis, assembly GCA_037957365.1. NCBI lineage: Eukaryota > Viridiplantae > Streptophyta > Pinopsida > Cupressales > Taxaceae > Torreya > Torreya grandis. Next base: position 546,129 of record JARHVA010007659.1, on the reverse strand, counting down.
AGTATTATGCCACTTGGACAATATTTAAATAATAGGGAAAGTAACGCCACATGGTTATAGAGTCCCAATAATTATAATATTGTCCTTCTCCTCTTCTTTTCACAAAAAGTATCTTTTCAAATCTTAGACCTCCTAGAGTTGACCTAAACATATTTTAGCACCTTCACAAGAAATAAATTATAAATACATGAATATGAGATCTCTAACCACTAGATGAAAATAAAATTCAAGTTACACATGGAAACTCAAAACAAGTTATGAAAAATTAAGGTTATCAATTCATATTCTGCCCTACTTCTACATACTACCATCTACAACATTCCCAAGGTCAGATTACATAGATTTCTAGTCTCAAGAACTTTCAAATCACTCAAGTAAAATGGCATAATATATTAAATTTAAATTACAATAGAACTTATGTGGGGAGAACTACATTAGGATTGATCCCTATTCAGAATATTGTTATGTATGAAAATCTGATCAAACATGGGGTGTTGAGGATGTCCATCTTACCCCCACTAACAAACACATTTTTTAGCTTGTATTAAACATATGCTATAAAAACATGGAAGATTAGGGTTTTCTAAAAAAAAAAAAAACTAGGACATATATAGGTTTTCATAACTCATGCACACTAGAACATATCTTACAAATCTAGACACATGTGCACCCAAAAACTCAAGACATTCCTACATATATGACACTACCACCAAAATGAGGACACTAGTACCACATGGAACTACTATTCAATTGATGAGTTAATATATAGGGGGTTTATTACACTATGATAATATTTTTGACACTTATACTAGTCTTTGACTTAGTTTTCATCCTCCAAATCATCTATCTCAATTATTTTGTAGCTATGTTCTTACTTGCATTATTTATTACTATTTTTAGAAATGTCAAAGTTAGTCAATTTTGTAAAAAAATAGTATCTATATTTATTGAATATTATTATCGTAATTTATTTTAATTAGCTATTTAACAAAAATAAAATTTAAATTCATTAAGTCCTAAAGGGTTAAAACATTTGGTGAACCCAACTTATTTTAAACATTGGTCAAACCCTAACCCTATATGATCATATGGTTTATATCCTTGTTTTTCCTATTTTTCTTGGTTGTTTTAAGACTTTCATATTTCATACATTATATTCTAGGAACATTGTTTCACTTTATTTATTATATTCCATCTAAATTTTTTGTTTCTCTTCCACTAAGAAGAAGTGTTAGTCTAGGTGGCAATCATATTGAGCATATTTAGAGTCCTTATAGTCAAGGTTATACCATGGACAAAAGACCAATTGTAACTACCATAATTTATCATTCACACCCTAATTATGTGGATTTCAATGATAATGTATCTAAATATGAGAAATGTAATCAAGATCAAGATGATACATAATGTGGGAATCAAGAAACTCTCCCTCAACTTAATAATGAAAACCTAATTGTCAATAAGGATGTGATTATATAGAGATTCAGAGATAGAATTTGGGAACAACCTCTTTATCATGAAATTTTTCTACAAGATATAATGTAAATAAATAATAAATCAAATAATGGTCAATCTTCTACTCTCGTAGATAATAATATTGTTACACATACATTGGGGCCAACACATATAACACAACAACCAATTGTAACTCAAAAAATTTGAATGAAAAATACACCTCTTATTGATAGTTATTCCACTGTAGATGTGCAGTCCCTTATGTAGGAGGTTCATACTCTGTAGGCTAAGGTGTTACATATTCAATAGGGAAAAACTAGGCCATCACATACTATGGATTCTCATGTTAATTTACATATGCCTTTGGCACATCACATAGTGGAAACTCCTTTACCATATAGATTCATGGTAACTAGGCTTAAATTGTATGATGGTAAGGGTGACCTAGAGGACCATCTTTGATCTTTTCATGCAACATGTTTAGACTACATATCCAATGATTAGCTCCTCACAAAGTTGTTTATGCACAGTCTAAAAGATTATGCCTTACATTGGTTTTATGATCTACCAAATAAGTATATCACCATATTAAATATATTAGAAAATATGTTTTTAGCAAACTTATCAATAAACATCAGTGATAAGATATCATATTCTCAAGTTTAATAATTGAAACAAAAATAAAATGAGCCTATTGTAGAATATGTCTTATGATATAGACTATATTATCCAAATTGACTATCCCTATGGTAAATAAAAAGTTATAGGATATATTAAAATAGAGTCTTATACTAGCATTACATGAAGCTATCTTGTTTAATAAGTTTCTAACGTTCATAGAATTATCCCACATAGTGAAAGAAAGAGAAGTCAATCTTCTCTCTATGGGTAAACTAAAATATAAAAGTGGATCAGAATCAACTACTAAGAGTTATATTAAGCATAAATATAAGGTAAGGGCCATTGGAAACAATAGCGATCAAGAGGACATCATTAACATATCTTTAAATCCATCTGCTCACATAGTTTTATCAGCTCTATGTAGAGTTTTCACCAACCTTCTAAAATTGGCAGCACATATTTTACAATAGATATTAGAATACATTTCTATATCTCTCCCTCTCATTAAATAGATTGATATGACATGGCCTCTTCCAATGAACTATGATTCCCATTCACTCTAGGAATATCATAGGGTACCATGCCATACAATAAATAGATGCATTAGCTTGAAACATAAGATATGATATTTTATAAAGGATAACATTATTGATGTGGGCATACCGATAGAGGCACTTAAAGTTTAAAAAAGGAAGATTAGACATTAAAAATACTACTAGATCCATTTCTAAAGCATAAAACAAATAAGGTAGGGAGAAATTAAAGTGTTCATTATGCATATCAGGCACATCCGCCACCAACATCATATCACACTACTACAAAGAAGGCATAACCACTACACAATATCATTCGTATGTATTGCATTACATTCCTAGATAGACCACTCATCAACTTCTCATAATAAGATATTATCGATGATGATTCATATTTATATGCACTCTTTATATAATCCTACATCTATCATCATCTTAGACAGAGGTTACTATTGATAATGACTCAAGTATTAACATGTGCACTATCATTATAAAATAATTGGGGTATTTAGAGTAGGATATATATCCTATAGACAACGCTATTAGTGGACATGTTTAGATCTCCATTAGGGAGATTATACTTCTACTATAGGTTGGACCAATACATGTGTCCACTAGATTCTTAGTAGTACCTAGTGAAGGCATATTTGACATGTTACTAGGTAATCCATGGACAAAAAAACTATGAAAAATACCATCCACAATGCATAAATTCCTAAAATATATACATGCAAATCATGTGAACATAATTGAGGGTCTTTCATATAAGTATCCTCTACCTATCCCATAGCTAGTTACAACATAGTTACCAATTATAGTATAGTTACAAATTATAACATACTAATTATAGTTCCAAGAATAGTTATTATCATTATGCCAAAGAGTTTAATAGAGCCACAAGTGCAATTCAGGCCTACTCCTAAAATGTTTCCACTTATGCATACTCTCCCATGGAGGCCATTATTAAAGATACCCTTACATCAGAGATATGTGGTATATTTTATAGGGCCCCCCTCTACACACTTGATTTTTAGATCAATATCATTGAGTTATAAGGGTTCTCAGTATAGGGTACCTATTGGGTGAGTATTTTGTCATCAAGCAACCGATGGCAAAATGGGTATATCAACCATAGTACAAGGAGATTTATATGGTAAAAGTTATGGGTTTACCACATCATAGTGAGATAAATCTCTCCTCTCATCAAGGGGAGGTTCCCTATAAACTATTTATATATTAACATGAACTTATAATAGACTCAGGGGTGAGATTACACCATCCATCTCTCTTTTTTCAGAGATGATGTTTACAAGCCAAAAGAGAAATCATGGTTGATGATTGAAAGCATTTCTCTTATTTTAGAAATGATGTTCAGTAAATGGTAGAAAATCTTCCCGAATAGTAACTAGATCCACGAGAAACCCATGAAAGCATAAAGTCTTTCATTGCTCCCCTTACTGATTTGAAATGGACGTAATAGTAGAGTGAAGTGTAGCTAAAAGTCTTCACCTAAAACTACATAAAAGTGTAAGATCACAAAGGATAAAAGTAGTTCAAAGCCTTTCTAAGATCCTTTCTGCTAAAACATGGAAAACGTGAAGTAAAGGTAATTATAGTAGCTCAAAGTCTTCATAATTAACTTCAAAATGTCTTCAAATAATTTTCACACACACTTTGCTTATTTAATAAAATAGATGGGATATTATTAGGAAAAAGAACATAAGAATGATATCCTAAATAACGAAAATTATTTGAACACAATGTCTGAAAGTAACCTGCTTCTCATTCATTCAAGAAAATATGATTTACAATTTGAGATCAAAGTCTCAGGATGCATCTCAATTTTGGCAAAGTTTTTGTTATTAATTATGAAAAAGATATAAATGTCTCTCCTTTACAAAAGAGGCTCCCTCTATATATATAGGGAAAAGCCTTTAGAATTGAGAAAATATTTAAATATTAAAACCTAGTCAAAGATGAGTCTCTGTTGAATTTAAGACTTTCTAGATTTTTACATGTAATTACACAAAAAAAGTACATGTGCAAATGTCCCAAGATAATTACAAAGTGCATGAGAAGAATGGAGGAGAAATCATGGAAGAACAGATCAATTTTTGTTGCCAGTCTTCTTCATTTCATGGCTAGGATTGCTTGATTTGGTTCTTTCTATGAACTCAGCCATATCCATGTGCTCGATCTCTATATCTTTAATGTCATTGACATTAGAACCAATCAAGGTGATTGGAAAAACACCTTAATATTGGTATTTCATCATCTTTAACTTCTTTGGAGAAATGTTAGTAATTGGCATGAGCCTTTGTCTAAATTATATTGACGAAGAAAGATCTTGAAGAGAAACTGCGATAAGAATCATTATTGCATAATTAGGGGAAATATTGGCAATCTGGGAAAATCACACATTGAATGATCATGACCAGGGAAATGCACTTGAAAGGGCTAAGGCATGAGTACATTGAAAATTGAAAGGGAAGCGGGCTCAAAAAATAGGAAAATCAAAATTTCCTAGAGTTATTAAAAATGGAGGGAATGCCTACATGGGCGGCAAAAATTGTTGCCCTTGCATGTGGAGGAATGTTTGTATTTGTAGAAAAAATCACCATAGATGCATGCTAAAGTGAAAAGAGAAAAATGCAAGAGCGAAAAAAAATGCTGCCTTTGAATGAAAAAGATGAAAAACGTGCAATGGTGGCAAAAAATGATGCCTTTGCATAAAAGCTAAAAAACATGTAATGGCTGCAAAAAATGCCATGTTTGCATAATAGATGAAAAATATGTAATGTCGGAAAAAAATGTCATCTTTGCATAAAAGCTAAAAAACATGCAATGGCAGCAAAAAATGCCACCTTTGCATAAAAGTTGAAAAACATGCAATGGTGGAAAAAAATGCCACCTTTGCATAAAAGCTAAAAAACATGCAATGGCAGCAAAAAATGCCACCTTTGCATAAAAGCTTAAAAACATGCAATGACAGCAAAAAATGTTGCCTTTGCATAAAAGATAAAAAACATGCAATGGTGGCAAAAATTGCTGCATTTGCGTAAAATCTAAAAAACATGCAATGTTGGCAAAAAATGCTACATTTGCATAAAAGCTGAAAAACACGCAATGGTGGAAAAAAATGTTGCTTTGCAAAAAAGATGAAAAACATGCAATGTCGACAAAAAATGTCGCCTTTGCATAAAAGCTGAAAAACATGCAATGGCACAAAAAAATGTTGCCTTTGCATAAAAGCTGAAAAACATGTAATGGTGGCAAAAAATGTTGCTTTTGCATGTAAACCAAAAATAATGCTAACTTGAAATTTATCAAAAATTTGACATTTTGATCACATCAAAATCATAACAATTTTCACTTTTTTTAGAAATCATAATGAGGGAATGTCACGAATCTTTTCAAGGATGCCAATTGGCCAAACATGAGATCAAGAGAAACTTACTTCAAAAGATGAAATTAGAGTGAAAAACATGAAACAAACAAGTTTTGTAGGGGTTGTTCTAAAAATGAGCGTAGCTAATTTTGGGAACAAAAATTGGCTCTTGTTGGGAAACTTCCATTGATCAAACTAATTAATGAGAGAAGAAACCAGTCTCTAAGTGGCTTCATCCAAGCCATTGGGATATGGAGTCAAGCCAAGAAAGGAAAAGACATGAAAAACCAAAAGTAAACAAATAGCACAAAAACTATACAAATGTATAAGTGAACTCATCTAACACTTCAAGGATTGAATTGTTTCAATGTTGCCCACTATGAGGCAGTGAGAATGGTGCTCCATCTTGATATTCCAACAAAAAGCTATTTTCACCACAAAATTGATGAATGGTACTTGAATCTCTCCATAGAGAATCAAATTTGCCGTGCATTCCTTTTGGTTCTCTCCTCTTGTCCCAGAATAAGACTTGATCTCCAATTTGAAAATCATGTATCCTTGCCCTCTTGTCAAAAAGTTTCTTCACCTAATTTTGGTGTGCAGTAATCTGGTCCACCACCATGGTTCTTTGCTCATCTAATTTAGTTAGACACATGGTCCTTTTATGAATAGAATTTTTGAAGGTTGAATCTTTGATTGCCTTTGCCAACCTAAGTGCTGGTAGTTCCAGGGTGATTGATATCTTTGCATTCAAACCATAGAGAAGTTGGAATGGTGACATGCTTATTTTGCTCTTAAGAGTAATCCTATCTACCCATAAAGCATTAAATAATGCTTTATGCCAAGTCCTTTAATTATCATCTACTAGTTTCTTGATAATAGTAACCAGATTCTTGTTGCTTGACTTTGCTTGGCCATTTCCTTGTGAAAAATAATCAAAAGTGTGCGAGAGGGTAATTCCATAATAAAAATAGAACTAGGTAATATCATGAGAAGAGAAATAGGCTGCATTATCTGTTACAATCTTATTTGGAACCCCAAATTGAGAAGTAATATTTTCTTTAAGAAAACTACATACCACTTATGAAGTAACTTGCTTAGTTGGAATGGCTTCCACCCATTTGGTAAAATAGTCAGTCACAGTGAGAACATAGTTATGTGCAGCACTTGAATATGGGTTCACTATGCCAATGAAATCGGTACCCCATTATTGAAAAGGTTCTTCAATCACCATTGGCTTGATGGGTAGTGCGGCCAATTTGGGTTTCCCGATGAACTGTTGACACAATTGACACCTTCACACCCATTTGTAAGCATCTTGAAATAGTGTATGCCAATAATATGTCACTTGTAGAATTTTATGGGCTATCAATGGTGTATAAAAGTGTCCTCCATAAGCCAAATTATGTAATAATTCTAAAATTTTACCTTGTTGCACCTTATCGATGCATCAAAGAAATACCCCATCAAGGCTTCTCTTGTACAAACCATTATCCCACAAGACATAGTTCGCAGCTTTTAACTTAACATTCCTTTTTTCTTTGTAGGATAGATGGGTAGGACACTCACCATAGGTAAGAAAATGAGTGATATTGGAATACCACACATTAGTAGTGGTGATGAAGAGAACCGTAGGCATGTCTTTGACCTCTGCTTCTTCATTTTCTGTTTCTTTGGGTATGTTCTCGACAATCAATTGGCAGAGCCCTTTTCCTTGCACAAGTTTGGTAGGTTTGATATCAAGATCAAACTCCTAAATTTTGGTAATCCACTTGCCCATTTTAGTACCAAACTCCTATTGAGTTAGAATGGACTTTACTATTGTGTCAAGCACTAAAACAATAGTATGTGAATTTAGGATATAAAATCTGAAATGCTTTACCACCTTAACCACAACATAACCATGTCTCTCCATATTTGAATATTTTAATTCATAAGCTTTGAGATGACAACTCATAAATGATATGGGGGATTCCACACCTTCTTTGTTTTTTTGAACCAAAATAGCTGAAAGTGTATGCTCAGAAGCATAGTTATATATTATGAAGTCTTTAGTGTAATTTGGACAAACTAGAATCAGTGCATGGGCAATCACTTTTTTAATGTCTTCAAATGTTGACTTGCCTTCTGTAGTCCATCAAAAAGTGGCTTTTCCCTTCATCATGTCCATAATGTGATGAGTCTTCTTTGCAAATGCTGGAATGAATCTTTATAGAAAATTCACCTTTTTGAAGAAAGAATGAACTATAGTGTTACTAGAAGGAAGAGCAAGACTTTGGATAGATTTGACTCTTTCTGAGTCAATTTTTATACCATCTCAGGATACAGTGTGATCAAGAAGTTTACCTTCTGTAACCCCAAAAATTGACTTCTTGGGATTAAGAGAAATAACATTTTGTCGACAATGTTCCAACACTTGTTGTAGATGAAGTAGATGATTAGGATGATGTTTGGAAAAAATAATCAACTCATTGAGATATACCACAATAAACTTTCCCATTTCATCTCTAAAAGAAAGATTCATTTCTCTTTGGAAGGTAGCTCTAGCATTGATCAAATCGAAAGGCATTCTATGATATGCAAAAGTACCCCAAGGTGTGGTGAAAGTAGTCTTATGTTGATCTGTTTCACTGACTTCTATTTGATTGTACTCAAAAAAACTGTCTAGCATTGATAACATTTCTGAACTAGTCACTATTTGCAAAACTTGGTCCATGATGGGTAGAGGGTAGTTATCTTTTAAATAAGATTGATTCAGGTTTTTGAAATTGACACAAATACAAATTTCCCCATTCTTTTTTTCTTACAGGTACTATGTTAGCAATCTAGGTGGAATGATGGGTTGGAAAAATAGTTCTTGCATTCAACATTTTTTGGATCTCGAAAAAGATAGTACTTGATATTGGATTGTATTTCCTTTGTTTTTACTTATAAGGCAATGACCCAACCTTAAGAGAAATTTCATGCTGGATCTCTTCAGGCCTGAGAGATTTCAAATCATCGTAAGAATATGCCAAAACATCAATGTATTAGAGAAGAAGAGCAACGAACTTGAGATTTTCATTAGAAGTACAATAATTTATAATGTTGACCATTTTGGGATTTTCTTTTGTACTCAAATTTATCTGATCAAACTCTTTGGAGGAACTTGAATCCACTTGTCACTTCTTGACATATCTATCCTGCTTATCGAATAATTTCTTGAGAGAAACCAAACCTTTTGGAATTTTATTTCCCTTGAGTTGAAGGAAATCTTCACCAATTTGAGCATTTACTTCAAGCACTAATTCCTATGGTGGGGATTCACTTCCTTCAAAATAAATATCTTCAAAGTTTTCCATCTTTTTTAGAAAATCAATGATTTGATTGTCACCATTGAACACTTGCCAATGGTTGGAATTATCAGGTACACTTGGTCAAAAGACCAACTTGATAGTGTGCTTTTATCCTTTAAAATATTTATGGGGAACCATGAGGGTTGTAGAGACTACCAATGAATCTCTATGATTATTACATTCTCTTGGCATAGCAAAAATATTGAAAGCATCAAAACTTTCAATACAATCACATACAAGATTGCGATAATGTCGCAATCTTTCATTTTTTTGTTTGCTATAGATTCCTTACCTAACAAACTACCAATTTAACATCTCCAAGGGTGTGAAGAACCTTAATACCTTTAGCATGAGTAGCTTTCAATCCAAGCAGTAAAGACTCATACTCAATAGTGTTATTGGTGTTGTTGAACTCTAGCTTATATGAATAAGGAAAAATTTCTCCTTGAGGGGAGATCAAAATAGTTCTGGCTCTAGAACCAGTAGAAGAGCAACTAACATCAAATTCTAAAATCCAAATATTATCATAATTTGATCTTTTCAAAAACTTATCTTCATTATTTAGGGAAGATTCTTGGTTGTCTGAACTTTGCTTTGACAATTCTTCTAACTTTGCATCTGAATTTTTTGAATTTTCACTAAAAGGACTTTCATCTAATGAGATGAAAACATCTTGAGTAGAAAGGAAATAATTACCCATTTTGGATTATTCAAATAAAATATGGGCTTTAAGATCCGATGTTTGGGTGACTATATATTTTGACTCTTTCTCAAGAAGCAATTTCTTCATAGCACCTTTAATAGGTATCCTTGCTTCAGATAGGTCCATATTCAATTCTCTACCCACATCTTTACAAAAATTGTGCCTGAGCAAAATTCCATAAGAAGCTGGAACATCAGCTACTAAGACTATCTTTTTGATCCTCTTCTCTGGAAAAGCTGCAAATGCAAATTGAACATCTTCGATTTGACCTAGGAGTGGTACTTGCTTGTTCTCCATGGAAAAGCATCTACCAAAAGTCTTTGTTAGGTTGTGGAGCTAAAAGCTTCTTTGATGCAAATAGGGAAGGAGGTTGCTAGAGGTTGTTGAGTGTCATAGACACCAGCATCGGTTAGGCCAACCGACGTCGACAGGATTAGATAGGAAGAGCAATCGACGTCGATTAGAAGTCGGCTGGCGTTGGTCACCTCCAGGCAGATAGGGACCGACGTTAGTCACTTGTGTGGTTCAGAACTATGAGTGTTACAGATAGTTAGTTAACGAACCAAGTGTTTTCATGTCAAGAGCCAATTTTAGACTAGAAGCTACAAATCTAATTATTGTAATTAGGTGTCTAATTATTATTTGCATGAGATCTATTTAAGAGACTCATAGGTTATATTGTAAAGTGTTTTAGTTTGAGTTGAGCAAAGTTATCTCCTTCTATGTGTGAGGTGAGCAAGGGTGTTCCTCCTAGTTCCACAGCAGTGCCAAGTGTGGGTGCTAGTTTTGGAGAATCAGAAGGGTTCTTCAGGTGTGTAGGATATTGGTCAATAGGTGTGCATGGCTACATTAGGAGATCTACATGGTAAGTAAGATCATTGATCTATAGGTGTATGTGTGTGCATGATCCAAGTTTATAGGTGTGCAGAACTAGATTGATTTGTAGGTGTGTAAGATTAGGGAGGACAACAACACAACAAGGAGCAGGATCAGGCAAGATCTACTTGGAGTATGGTGTGTAATCGGTCTAGAGCAAGAGAGGAAGGCAAGGTAGTTCCTTCCATAAGTAAGATCATTTGGGTTGCAGGTTGTTGCAGTTCAAGGGAGATCTACTTGAAGTGTGTGGAGCACTTGTGGAGTGCATGGAGTACTGGTGTACTGGCAGTAGTGGATACTGACTGGTTGGAGGTGAACACCAAATTTGTGTTTGAGTTGTGTGTTGGGACCGTAAGAGAGAGAGAGCTTTGAGGAAAGAAGTACTATACACTTGAGGTGTGGAAAGCCTTTGAGAGGTGTGGAAAAGAAGTGACATATTCTTTATTGTATTCTTTTTTGGATGAGTATTAATACAAGTTGTGTATTGTCTCTCATATTCTGTGTTATTTTTGAATTCTAGTTACTTGTGATTCTGGGTAATTCTGCATATTAAGTTGCTTGTTTTTAGTAATCAATTATGCTTCCGTATTTCCCAATAAGTGGTATCAGAGCCAGGTTGTAGGGAGCAAGTTTTGTGTTTGGTTATAGGTCACTCTCAAGGGTTTTTGATTGAGTGGGAGTAGAGTAATGGCAGAAGAAAGTACACTAAGGATAGAGGAATTGAAAAGCACGAATGGTCAATTACGGTCCTATGGAAAGAAAGAGCAGGGAAAAGAAGATTATTGGTTGGTAGTAGATCAGCATGAAGAAACTAAAGATGTAGATGTTACAGGTGTTGTTGCACAGGATGCTCTGGGAGTTTTCTTGGATAAAGTAGAATCTTATTTTATAGATTCTGTTGCCTCTTTCCATGCAATCCGAAATAGATTATTTTTCCATGGTAAGGTCCTTAGAGACTTTGGAAATATTTATTTAGGGGCTGGTGTGCCTTGCTAAAGAATTGGCAAAGGGGAAGTGAAGCTAAAATTGTAGGCGGCCAACACATGGGTGTTGAAAGAGGTCATGTAGGTCCCGGTCTTGAAGATAAGGCTAATTTCTTTAGGGAAGTTCGGTGATGAGAGATGCACAAGAACTCTCATAGTAGATGCACTTGAATTAATTGGTGGTAAGAAAGTAGGTACTCTTTATCTACTTGCTTATATTACTGATTCTTCTTCTGTTGCAGAGACATGGCTTTGTAGGCTTGGTCACATGAGCAAGAAGGAGATGCATGTTCTTAAGAGGAAGTTAGATGTGTTTGACAAACTTAAGAACTGGAAAGCCTTGGTGTTTATGGAGGAGATGGTAGATAGAGATCAGTGGAGAAGGCTGAGTAACTCTGAGCAAATCAGTTTGGATAGAGATTTGATTCAAAGAAAGCTTGTGGGTAAAAAGTCATCACTCACAGGCAAACACAGGTACCGACATTGGTCAAGGGGAACTGGCATCGAACAGATAGGTGCCGATGTTGGTCATGTGTAGACTATAGCTGGTGGTGTTAGGCAGGGTAACACCGATGTCAATTAGGAGGACCAATGTCGGCATTAGGTAGACACCGACGTCGGTGGGGTCGGTAGTTAGGATAGATGCATGGAACCGATGTCAATCGGATGTAGACTGTGTGGTGACTGAGGTCGGTCACTGAGATGGATTTTGGGCAGGCAGTAAGCTATCAAGGAGTCACAAACGCCCATGGGGAGGATTGAAAGTGTAAGTAAGCATCAAATTCATTGTTCAACTTCTTTATACTTGTTGCTCACTACAGAGTAGGAAGGATCCAGGAAATAGTGGGAGCATGGCAGGAATATGATGTAGAACCAAATGAGAGATTTGGTAGGGTTGCTAGCCAGAAGAAAGCACTGCAAGATGAATGGATACCTTAGTTAAAGAATAGAGAGAATGGATACATGACATGGAAGGCCAAGGGATATGGTCTTGAGGAAGCTACAGGACAATGGTACAGGTTTTGACAGGTGGATGACAAAGCATGGCTTTAGTCAATGTCAGTGTAACCATTGTGTTTGTCTTACCAGGTGGATGATGGTCATGAAATTATCCTGTTATTGTATGTGGATGGTATGCTAGCTAGCAGGTTCAGACATACAGGGTTTTTCTAAGCTAAGGGTAAGGTTAGCTCAGTGGCATGTCATGAGGAATTTGGAGCAGCAAAATTCTTTGGCATGAGAGACATGGAGATCACAAGTTGATTTTGTCTCTAGTGGGAGTTGATGTGAATCAGGTGTTGGCAAGGTTCAATACACAGGATGCAGAATCGGAGCACACCAAGGGCTGGACAGTTCAGTGTCTAAAATCACATGAGGTTTGGTATAGACCTGAGTTTGCCCAAGCAGTGGGTGCTGTCAGAGAGTTATGAGCCAATTTGGGGAAGTGGGTTCTCAGGTATTTGAGAGAGACCAGCAATAGGGATTCATGTTATGCAGGGTTAGGACTTCACTACATGGGTTTGTAGGTTCGGATGTGGCAGGCTACTCAGATGATAGGAGGTGCACCACAAGATTTGTGGTGGTTGGTCTTCAGGGTTGAGCTTGAAGAGGGATACAAGCTAGGAAATAGATTAGACAGGTTACAAGTATAGTTACAGTGCATCTATTTATCTCCAAGTGAGAGATTATTAGGTTGTGGAGCTAAAATCTTCACTAATGCAAATAGGGAAGGATATTTCTAGAGGTTTCTGACTGTCACAAACACCAGCATCAATCAAGCCAATTGATGTTGATAGGATTAGATAGGAAGAGCAACCGATGTCAGTCAAAAGTCAGCTGGCATCGGTCACCTCCAGGCATACAGGGACCGACATCAGTCACTTGTGCAGTTCAGAATTGTGAGTGTTACAGACAGTTAGTTAACAAACTGAGTGTTTGCATGTCAAGGCCAATTTTAGATTAGAAGCTGCATATCTAATTATTGTAATTAGGTGTCTAATTATTGTTTGTATGAGATCTATTTAAGACACTCATAGGCTATATTGTAAAGTGTTCTAGTTTGAGTTGAGCAAAGTTAGCTCCTTCTATGTGTGAGGTGAGCAAGGGTGTTCCTCCTAGTTCTACAGTAGTGCCAAGTGTGGGTGCTAGTTTTGGAGAATTAGAAGGGCTCTTCAGGTGTGTAGGATCTTGGTCAGTAGGTGTGCATGGCTACATTAGGAGATCTATATGGTAAGTAAGATCATTAATCTACAGGTGTATGTGTGTGCATGATCTAGGTTTGTAGGTGTGCAAAACCAGATTGATTTGCAGGTGTGCAAGATCAGGGAGGACATCAACACAATAGGGAGTAGGATTAGGTAGGATCTACTTGGAGTATGGTGTGTACTCAGTCTAGAGAAAGAGAGGAAGGCAAGGCAATTCCTTCCATAAGTAAGATCATTTGGGTTGTAGGTTGTTGCACTTCAAAGGAGATCTACTTGGAGTGCGTGGAGCACTGGTGTACTGGTAGTAGTGGATACTGACTAGTTGGAGGTGAACACCAACTCTGTGTTTGAGTTGTGTGTTGGGACCGTAAGAGAGAGAGCTTTGAGGATAGAAGTACTGTAACTTGAGGTGTGGGAAGCCTCTAAGAGGTGTGGAGAAGAAGTGGCATCTTTTTTATTGTATTCTTTTATGGATGAGTATTAATACAAGTTGTGTATTGTCTCTCATATTCTGTGTTATTTCTGAATTCTAGTTACTTGTGATTTTGGGTAATTCTGATATTATGTTGCTTGTTTTTGGTAATCAATTGTGCTTTTGTATTTCCCAATAGTTTTGGTTAAGGTAAGACCAAGAGAATCTGCTACCTTGGCAAGCATAACGTTATCAGAAGCTCTAGAGTCTATTATGAAATTACTCAACCCATAACCATTTATCAGAAGGGAAACATAGAAAGGCTCTATTTTCTCAGGGGTGACAAGAGGAGTAGTGACAAGATTATTCTGGGTGGATTTGGTTTTGGAGGAATCATGAGTCACCTTTAGAAAATCTTGTTCTATAGGGATAGTTTTACTTCTTATGTATTCAACCAACCTATCAAACTATTCAAGATTGGCTTGTAAGTACTCAATCTCGGTCCTTTGAATCTTGTTCTTTTTGGCATGATTAGTTATATCAAATAATTGAAATGAACTAGAGACAGAGGGGGGAAGTCCATCATCTTGATCGTTATTAGGTGTGGCATTGGTCTGAGAGAGAGAAGTAGAAGGTACGAGACAGTTTGAGGTACTCACTTTTTTATTAGTCACTGAGTCCTTTGATTGGAAAAGCAATGAAGCCCTTCATTTAGTGATCAAAATTATTGGCTGAGATTCTTCTCCTACTTCTTTTTATTAGCTTGTTGAGCTAACTAGTTTTGGGACTTGGTAAAAATAACGTATGATCCATCAAACACTTCTCCCTTGCTTCTAGCTTCATCTTGATAATCCAGGAAACCAATGTTGGAGTCACCAGCTAATTCTTCTTCTAGTTCTACAAAGAGATTAGTGTCATATTCTTGGTCTAACTTAGGTTGGAAAGAGGAATCATGTTCAGCTTCAAGGTAACCAATTTCTAAGTTGGTTAGTGTTTCTTCAATGGCATGTTTCCCTTGTGGGGGAGGGAGATGATTTGGTTGCCATTGATTTTTGGTAGCATTGCCTTGATAAGACTAGTTCTAAAATATCCTCCTTGGCATATCTTGATAAGGAGGAGTAGACATACCTTGGGCCATTTGTCTTTTCAAGGCTAGTAGTTCATTTGTCAACTTTTACACCATAGAATCTATGGTGCTCGTAGAAGAACTTTTAGTAGGTGAAGAAAATTTACTTTTATTAGAATATTTTATGATCTTACCTACTAGGATAAGATCATCTTCCACCTCAGTAGCCAAATTTTGAGCTACATCAAGTTCCATAAGACAATCCCACCTCAACAAAAAACTTACTTTAGGAAGTTGTGAGTTGATGAGAAAGCACTTGAGGTTGTCCGGTGTAGGTTGAGCAATCATAAGAATTTAGTTCTTTAGCTTATTGAATTTTGATATGAAATCCCTCATAGGCTCATGAGGCTCCTTCTTCATCTGTGTGAGTTGGGCCAACAAGGCATGTGCATCTTCACAGGGTTTGAACTTGGCCTTGAGCATATTCCAATCAGCTATAGTTTGAGCTTAAAGGTGATAGAACCAGTCAGCAACAACACCTTGCAAAGTTTCTACCAATAATTTCACCACTATATCTTCATATTCCATGTCTATCAAACCACATGCTATGGAGAAGGCACCAATATGCTCATCAGGATGAACCTTCTCATTGCCATAGAATTTGGGGAAATTCTTTCTCGAACTATGAGGTAGTTCATGTAAAGATGGGGATAGATTAAGAGGACCAAAGGAGTTACCCCAAGGGCCTTGGACTACCATGATATGTTGATTAAATGGAGGGATAACAAATCTTGGTGGGGTAATTATAGATAAAACCCTACTAGTATTGAGACTAGAAGCTTCACCTAGTATGGGAGATCTGACGCTGGTAGGAGGGAAACTCCTAGCACACTGAAGATGAGATGGCAAATGAGAGATCTCAAAATTATTTTTCTTCACTAACTTGAATATGGGATAAAAAATACCTTGAGCTCTCTAGCTTTGCATGTATGGTGGATCTACCAGAATGAAAAACTAAACAAGTACTAGAAATGCTTCAATTTGAAGATTAAGGCTTCAAAGTGCACTTTCATGTCAAGGTGGAGTGTGGAGCTGCCAGAGTATGGATAAGTCTATATAATGGAAATGAATATAAAATGGAAATGGATAATGATAGGAACTACTTCAATCTAAAGCTTGAGGCTTCAGATTGCACATAATGTCCCCAATAGAGTCGCCAAAAGTTATTGGGTGAATATTTTGTCATCAAGCAACCAATGGAAAAATGGGTATATCAACCACTGTACAATAAGATTTATATATAAAAAGTGTGGGTTTACCACATCATAGTTAGATAAATCTCTCCTCTCATCAAGGGGAAGTTCCTATAAACTATTTATATATTAATATGAATTGAAAATAGAATCAGCGGTGAGATTACACCATCCATCTCTTTTTTTTAGAGATGATGTTTACAACGCAAAAGAGAAATCCTGGTTGATGACTAAAAGAATTTCTATTCTTTCAAAAATGATGTTCAATAAATGGCAGAAAATCTTCTTGGATAGTAACTAGATCCATGAGAAACCCACGAAAGCATAAATTCTTTCATTACTCCCCTTACTAATTTGAAATGGACGTAATAGTAGAGCGAAGTGCAACTCAAAGTCTTCACCTAAAACCACAACAGAGTGTAAGATCACAAAGGATAAAAGAAGTTCAAAGCCTTTCTAATATCCTTTCCTCTAAAACATGGAAAACATGAACTAAAGGTAATTATAGAAGCTCAAAGTCTTCATAACTAACTTCAAAATGTCTTCAGATAATTTCCACACACACTTTGCTTATTTAGTCAATTAGATGAGAGATTATTAGGAAAAAGAACATAATAATGATCTCCTAAACAACACAAATTATTCCAACACAAAGTATGAAAGTAACTTGCTTCTCATTCATTCAAGAAAATATGATTTACAATCTGAGATCAAAGTCTCAGGATGCATCTCAATTATGGGAAAGTTTTTGCTCTGAATTATCAAAAAGATATATATGTCTCCCCTTTACAAAAGAGGTTTCCTATATATATAGAGGGGGCCTCTTTTGTAAATGGGAGACATATATATCATTTTGATAATTCAGAGCAAAAACTTTGCCAAAATTGAGATGCATCCTAAGACTTTGATCTCAGATTGTAAATCATATTTTCTTGAATGAATGAGAAGCAAGTTACTTTCATACTTTGTGTTGGAATAATTTGTATTATTTAGGAGATCTTTCTTATGTTCTTTTTCCTATTAATCTCTCATCTATTTGATTAAATAAGCAAAGTGTGTGTGGAAATTATCTGAAGATGTTCTGAAGTTAATTATGAAGACTTTGAGCTGCTATAATTACCTTTAGTTCATGTTTTCCATGTTTTAGCGAAAAGGATATTATAAAGGCTTTGAACTGCTTTTATCCTTTGTGATCCTACACTGTTGTAGTTTTAGGTGAAGACTTTGAGCTGCACATTACTCTACTATTACATCCATTTCAAATTAGTAATGGGATCAATGAAGGACTTTGTGCTTTCATGGGTTTCTCATGGATCTAGTTACTATCCGAGAAGATTTTCTACCATTTACTGAACATCATTTCTGAAAGAAGAGAAATGCTTTCAGTCATCAAGCAGGATTTCTCTTTTGCCTTGTAAACATAATCTCTAAAAAAAGAGAGATGGATGGTGTAATCTCATCCCTGAGTCTATTTTCAGTTCATATTAATATATAAATAGTTTATAGGGAACCTCCCCTTGATGAGAGGAGAGATTTATCTCACTATGATGTGGTAAAACCACACTTTTTGCCATATAAATATCCTTGTATTGTGGTTGATATACCCATTTTTGCATCAGTTTCTTGATGACAAAATATTCACCCAGCAGTACCTATGCCAAATATAACATCTTATACTAAAATGGGTACCTAAAACCCCTACAGTTCATAGGACACCACAATCCGTGTCATGGATTCTTGCACAACTTCATAGGTAGTGCTAGATATAGATCACTCAGTATAGAAGGTTTTACAACCATATTTACCCTTTCATATATATGCACACTCATTATTCCTTTATTTGACATAGGCCACATTGATAGTGAGTCTACCATGAGACTCATCAGTTAGTATTATTCCTCCTTTCTTGTACATACTTCCCTTCTCCCTTTATCCTTATACATATTTTATTTTCATGTTGCTTGTACATAGCTTATATTTAGAAAATAAAAAAATAATATAATATTTTAAAAAACACAAAAACATTCAATTATTTACATATAAAACATAAAATTATAGATCGTATGCATTTCCATGTTTACATTTCTTATATTTTCTAGACACCAGATATTATTTCTTAGTATAGTCAATTTTAGCATACATAGATGCCTAACTTGTTCTTGTCGAGTGATTATAGATTGTTATAGGACTCAGGTCAACTACATCAATCTAAATTTTCCATTATCTACCCATTGGGGGATTATAAACTAATACATGGGTTATTTATTTGAGACATTCACCCATTTGGGGGCACTCTATACATAGTTTTGATTACTAGGTTACATATTTCTATACTCTACATCACAACTTTAGCATTGCTATATCTTTATATTTACCATGTTATAATTACTCAAAATTTTAATTGGCTACTAAAATTTTAGAGTAAATATATGTAGATCTTATCTCTTACAAATATTTGTATTACATGTTCATGCATACTTTCACTTATAGCTTTCCTAGTTTAGAATGTATAGTAACTTTATTCTAATTCTATATGAGGGAATTTGAATATGCCATTGATGTTTGTATATATGCCACTTCTTTTCATAATATGCATGCTTTGGACATGTGCCCATGTTTATGTGTGCACCTTCCTAATTGTGTATGCAGACATTTGAACATGTCCTTATATGTGGTTCTAAGACAAATTTATTATTTATTATGTATGTGGACATTTGAACATGTCCTTGTATGTTTTATTTTCTTAGATTTAGTGACATGTGCCCATGTCACTTGTATTTTGAACCCTTGGCCTATTTTGCATGCCGCATGTTTGGTGTATGTATGATTTATTGTATATGTCATAGGCATGACACTTGTATCTTACTTGATACGCACTCCATATTTAAATGTCATGAGGTACCTCATGATCTCCCATTCCTACTTATGTTCCATGATAGACATCATGCCCCGCCCCCCTAGCTAAATACTTAGTTATAGCTCAAATTTTATATTAAAATACATTGTTATATATATCTTGACACCCTTGTGAATGATAGACATTACATACATCACACATTCAAAACTTAGACTCAGATTATATTACATTTTGATGTTATGTATGCACATTATATTGGATTAGTATGCAAATATCACATATGCTACAGCTAACACACATCTTGCAGAGCTTTTTCTTTTGAGAAAATTTCTTACACATGTTCAAAAACTCCCCTAAAAATAGGGGCATTCACAAGGATTTGTCACATAGATTAGGACACCAAAATTCACTCACAATACACTTTTCAACACACAAGCTCATATTATAGGAACTAGACTTAGGTAAACATACTGGGTAAATAGTGACACATAAATCAGTATATTTGCATAGAAATTAGAGTAGGAAAACATTAACATCCAAATTGGGACAATATCACCACATGGTACTACTATCCAAGATATGGTTCTACTATCCAATAGCCTTAGTTTTATAAAAATATAGATTTTCTATAAAATTACAATAGGTACAGTAAATGTCTTCACATGTTTAGGTATAGATTTACTAGTTTAACTCAATTTAGCTTAGATTCATACCAATTTAGCTCAAATTCATACCAATTTTATGATATTGAGGGAATCATGCATGGCATGACCATTTCAATTTTTATTTCTTATACTTAGATATAAATTATCAAAACTTAGTCCAAAATCCATAAACTCAGATATCATATTTGGGGGCATGTGTGTAGCACCTTATCTATATATGTTGAGTTACACACTAGTTGATCAAATGGAATAAAAAATTCCATATCATTAGCTTCACTATATACATCTAACATAATATTCCAAGTTACACACCAATTTAATGACTTCCTCCATCTATAGTGGTTGGCATTCCTGAATGGCTTGGAGTCACCTAATATACTTGAGTGGTAGTAGAGATGACATTCATAGTTAGACATTTCCAATTATATCATGTAGTTTTAGTTTAATATTCATCTACTACACATCGGTAGGAAATGATGGAGTAATAGTCTACTTGATTTCTTGAGCCACCTACATGAGAGGGTTGGACACACCATCAATCCAATTCAATCTATTCTTAGGATATGCTACAAAAAGAAGGGGTGGGAAATGATGGAGTCAAAAATGGATTTAGTTATTAAGCCACCAACCCATGAGGATTGAGCAAGACATCATCTTAGTCTAATTTATTCACTGATTAATCACCTAATACATTCACTTACATAGGTTGTCACCAAGTTTATGCATTGGTTTTAGAACCTAGTGAGGTGTATTCATTTTTCCCTTCTCACCTATACCTTTACTTAGTTTTAATTTATTTAATTTTGTACTTGGTTTTGATATCTCTTAAGAAAGAGCTATTTTATGCATGTTTTAGTTTTAGAATATATATTAGAGCATGTTTCACATACTCAGACCCAACTTCATGGACTTCACCCATTAGGTAAGTCTAGGTATGCCTATTTTTCCTTTATCATAGTCATTTCATTTTGTTGCATTTATAAAATAAAGCGGGGGGGGGGATGTAATCACCTAAAATTAACACTTGATTTCTAAGAGTATTAATTTAGACCAATTATCCTTGGATTAGCCCCAGACCTATCATATAGCCTATTTCCACACTTATCTATCCTTCATGCAGGCCACAATCATCCCTAGTCATCTTTAAAGTAGTCCTAGAGCCTTATTCTTTCATCCTATTCCATCATGCCTAATGTTATTCCACATGGATGCTAGGATCATAATAGGGACCATAGGATGGTAATAGTATCCCAATAATGATGCTACTATCCTTTCCCTCATATTTTCAAAAATAGATATCTTTTCAAATATTAGAACTCCTAAGGTCAGTCTTGACCTATTTGAACATCTAAATAAGTACCAAAATAACATAAGTACCAAAATGATATAAATAAATGAATTTAATCCTTTTAACCACTAGATAGAAATTAGATGCAAATTAACCATGCAAAATCAAAACAAATTGTGTGCAACTAAGGTCATCAAACCTTATTCTACCCTACTTATGTATACTACCATATAAAACATTCCTAAGCTCTGATTATGTAGATTTATAGTCTCAATCAAATTTAAATCACTCAAGTTAGATATCATATAATCTTCACTTGCACTTTCACTAGTACTTAGGTGGGGAGATTGACATTGGGCTTGGTCCCTCTTCAAAGCATTGGTATGTATGCAAATATCATCATATTAGAGTGTTGAAGATGTCCACCATACCCCAATAAAAACACACTATTCATATTTTATCAAACCAATTCCCTAACAACATGAAATCTTATGGTTTACTCATAAATCAATCAAAACCCACCATATACAAGGTTTCAAAACTTGTGCATGCAGCAACAAACCTTATAAATCTAGACATAGGTGTACTTAAAAGCTCAAGATAGTCCCACATAGAGGATAGTACCACTAAAATAGGAACACTAGAACCATATGAAAATACTGTCCAATTAGTATGTTATTATCTAGGAGGGGCTCTAACACTGGGATATTTTTTTTTACATTTAGACCAGTCTTTGCCTTAGTTTCCAACCTTAAGATCATCTATTTTAGTCATTTTATAGCTAAGTTATTATTTTAATTATTTATTAAAACTTTTATAAAGGTCAAATATATTCACTTATGTAAAAAATTAGTGGATATATTTATTGTCTATTATTACCTTGATTTAGTATACTTAGCTCTTTAACAACATAGGATTTACATTCACTAAGTCCTAAAAGGTTAAAATAGATAGCTATTAAATTAAATTGATATGATTTAGAATTTGTTTAGGGATAATCCTTATGAATGATCTTGAATTTTTTAATAATAGTTATCAATGTGCAATAGTGTAAAACCTTAAAATAAGTGAATACCAAGATTGGGTCCAAAACACCCCATACTCAATTTTTTCATATGGGGACCCTCTTACTTTATCACATTTATTTTATTTTCATATTAATGCATAATTATTTTAATTCATTTATGTATTCCATGCAAATTAAATATATAGGCTCCCATTTTAGTCTTTAACAAATGAGATAGACTTATTTTATAAATTTAGCATAGCTTCACTTGATTCTTCACTCATAATGATTATACAATCCTTGACAAGAGATAAAGAAATACAAACCAACATTTTGATTTTTTTGAATTAATTCAGGTTTATGTATGCATGATCAAGATATATACTTCATGTAATTCAAAAATTCAAGTAAAGTGCGAGCTCTTAGATGATAATTTTTTTGTCTATTAGCATAGCCTAGAAACATTTGCTTTTAAATTCATTGTTTCTTTGCCTGGATTCATTATATATTTAAAGTATTATTTAAAAATTTTATGATTTAATTTCCTTGGGAGTTGAAATGAAAATGTCTATTTAAAGTTGATTATGATATTTATTTATCCATATATAGTCCAATTTTTAGTTTATAACTGTCAAATTATCATGGAAAACTTTATTATGGATGTTATTGTAGTATTTTATAATTCAAAATGTCCTTACCTATCCAAACCCATATATTCATAAAATTTTAATTATTCAAAAAATTTCATGTTTAATTGAATCTAGTTTGTGTTTCACATGGTTATGTTTGACTTGTTAAATGCTTTTCTTGGGCTTTGTTCATGCTTAGACATATTTTAATTTTGACTAACATACTAATCCTCTCCTTGAGTCTCTATTTTGTCATGGTTTGGTAGTTCAAGTATTTTGTCTTTGGTGACTCAAAATGCACAATTCAATATCCAGAACCTCCAAATCCATCAATCATTCTCCACATGGACCAATA
>JARHVA010007659.1:415000-517500 GCA_037957365.1 Torreya grandis | reverse complement strand
ATATCAAAGCATCACTTATTTACCCTTTGCATATGTAGAAGCAATAAAAGTGGATAGGCAACTCAATCCACAAAGGTAAATATTGGCTCCCATTCCTAATGTTCTTCCGAACATGTCAACTTTAAACATAATCTTGCCTATAAATCAAAATTTTCCATTGTCAAAACCTTTTCAAATTATGAATCAATTTAATCTACAACATTATACTCATAATCATAATTTAAGATTTATAAATACAATGAGTAATGAAGTAATGCATCAGTCTTAAAACTGAGCTTTAGTTCTAGTAACAATAAAAAATATAGATAATTATCCTCAAGATTAATCCAAACCTGAGTTATACACAATCCAAAGAATGGTTTGAAGATTGAGTAATGATTTTTGAACTTGAAAAAAAAATTAGATGGCTCAAATAGTGAAAATATCATCATGAATTTCACTTACCAATACAATTATATTCCTTTTAAAAGATCGAATAAACAAGTCGATTCCTCATTCAAAATAGTACTTGAGATAAATATCATGGAGATTTCATTACCCAATTGGTTTCATGTCCATAAAACAACCCAAGATGGATAACTTGACTATGTTGAGTTTTTTTTTGTATTTTGACATTCTAGAGAATGAAATTGAATATATGAAGTTGTCCCAAATGATCAAAATGCTTCAAGTAATTTTGATTTTTTTAGTTCATCAAAATCCCTTAATACAACCATGGTTTTAAGGAAT
The DNA here is from genome assembly GCA_037957365.1 of Torreya grandis. Lineage (NCBI taxonomy): Eukaryota > Viridiplantae > Streptophyta > Pinopsida > Cupressales > Taxaceae > Torreya > Torreya grandis. The sequence goes on along the minus strand of JARHVA010007659.1, from coordinate 516,771 downwards.
TTAGAACTTCCTAATGTGTAATATAATGAGCCTAAAGAGAATACCAATGATATTTAGGATTTCCAATAGTACTAGAGAGGAAACTATACTCTTAGGAGTAGATCACATCATCTTTTGACTACCCCAAATTTGCTAGACAATGTTGCTACACCTCCTAATTATAAGGCTACAAATGATCTACCTCCACCAAAATTAGGTGATAATCAACCTTTAACTAGTAAAATTAGTTATAAAATTTTGGAAGATATGAAAAATATTAAATATATCATAACCCTCCATGAATTAGGACAAATAACTAAATAAATATATTTTCTTCTTAAGTCTCTTAAAGAAAAGATTAGTCATCCCAAGAAAAAGAACCCTGCCAATACTAATGATTCCATACATAAGACTAGGACTAATTTTCAAAAATTCTTGATTACAATAATAATTGTCTTTAAATCCTCCATAATTATATTTTAGATATAGGTGCATCATCTATTTTTATTCCTATAGGTATTTGTAAGAAGTTAGGATTGGTTCTTGTAAATACAAAAAAAGTGGTAATTTAATTAGACAAGTCTAAATTCAAAGTTTTAGGTGAGTTTTTGATTATTCATATGCAATCACAAGTTAAACTAAGAGTGAAAAAATCATATACATATAAGTAGTTGATATATTGGAAGCATACGGCATGATGCTAAGTAGAGATTGGTCAAGATCACTTAATAGCTATATGGCAACAAATTTTTCCCATATGTGGCTGCCATAGAAAGGAGTAACAAATCAAATCATAATTGATAGATATTCATGCATGAAATTGATAATAACATATTACAATGAAATTAACAAAAAAGTCAAATGTACTTTTATAGATGTAGGTGTCTACACTTCGACTACCAAACCAACCAAGAAGAAAAAGTCCTATCAATATCATGATTTAGCCATGTGGTCACTATATTTAGATGGAACACATTCCAAAAAAGGAGTTGAAGATAATATTTTACTCATTGATTCCAATATTAAGATATATTTTACAAAATCTATATTGTAGTTTCCTTACAATAAAAACATGACAGTGTATGAAGCCTTGATCCTTGGTTTGTAGTTTGTAATCAGATTTGATGTCCATAAATTAAGAGTTTTTAATGATTTTTAATTGGTCATCAACCAAGTACATAAAAAATTTCAATGAAAAATTTCATATTTAAATAAAAATATATATTATTCTTAGGACCTGGTTGATTTATTTAATGATTTTGATATTTTAGTTATCTCTAGAGCAAAAAATGCCATGGCCAATTCATTGGCTATCTCAGCTACGAACCTCACAGCATTACACAAGGCTGTCCTACAATTTTTTGTATATAATTTATTTCTCATCCATTTGTGCTTGATAATGTTAGACATTTCCAAATTTTTGATGATGATAATAAAATTCTTGGTTTCCTATCTAACTTTAACTATTTTGATACTTAGGTAATTGATGAAGAAAAAAGACTCAATTTTGAGGAAAAACAATGCAATTTATATGGAGTGCTCTAACTGAAGGATAATCATATTCCAAAATTAATTATATAATTAGAGATATTGTATGAATTATAAAATATATAAGATAAATAATGAAAGGATCCCTGACTAAGTCAATAGACATAGATTCTCAACATGGGAACTCTAGATAGGATTGAAAACATGGTGGTTGTACATGAATGTAGAGATGAAGAGATGAAAACATTAAAGAAGATGTTTTTTTCATTATCAATATATCATAACATGGAGATGGATAAAAAGATATGAAGATGTTGAAACCTCATGTTATGATCCATAACATTCCCTTCAATCCATATTAGATGCCCTTTAGGAAACATTAAAGGGTAGTATATCTAGTCTTAGAACTACTTATCTTGAAAGAAATATATTAGATGCTATAAACTAACATTATATTCCCTATGCACCATTCAAATTGGGTGGAAAATGTGGTATGTATGAGGAATAAAAATTGATAAATTCATCTCTATGTAGATTTCATAAATCTCAATTGTCCATCAAATAAAGATAATTATCCCCTACCTTCACTTGATGAGGTAATTTAACTAGTGGTTCTGAGTTGATTTCCTTTATGGATGGATTCTCAAGTTATAATCAAATCTTACTAAACAAATTAGAAAGATCCCAAACAACATTCACCACTACGTGGGACACCTATACCTATAATAAAATTCCATTCAATATGATTAATGTTGGTGCCACATTTTAATGAGCTATGGACATTGCTTTCAAAGGATTAATTGGTAAGTGCATAGTAGTACACATGGATGACCTGATTATATTTTCAAAATTTAGATCAAATCACTTGAGTCATCTATAAAAATTATTCAAACTCTAAAGAAGATTTGGCATATCACCTAAGTCTAAAAAATGTGTCTTCTATGAAATGCAAGGTAAGATTTTAGGCCACATTATTACCAAATAAGGAGCTAAGAATGAATGGGATGCTTCTTCGAAGAGGTCATTTCAAGATATCAAGAATGCAATTATTTAAGATCCTATATTGGTCATTCTAGATTATGTTAAATATTTATATCTCTACTCTTTTTTCTCTAATAGCGTGATTGCAACTATTTTGACTCAATTATTTGAGGATAGAGACAACCCTATAGTCTTTATGAGCACATATTTTAAAGATGTCAAAAATAAGTACCCTAGGCTAGATAATCAAGCCTATGCATTGGTGAAGGTAGTTAGAAATTTTCATCATTACATATTAAGGTAAAAAGTTCATGCCATAGTTCAAGATCCTATAGTCAAAATAATACTAGGACAAAATGAGATGGTTTAAAGAAGTGGATGTTGGGTTACTAAGCTTCACGAATATGAAATAAATGTGAAGCCTAGAAAATTCATATGTGTCCAAGGTTTGTGCAAGTTAATTTCAAATTTTGATCCTAACATCTCCATTATGGAATTTAATTAATCCAAAGTTCAATTTGGTGTATAGTATGATTCAATTATCCATTATTTTCTTTATGGAAATCCACTGACCCATTTTGATAAGATACAAAGAATGGCACTAAGGGTGAAGGCAACATGTTATATGTTTCAAAGAGGAATTTTGTATTGCAATAATCATGAGGGGATTTAAATTATATGTTTGTATGATGAAGAATCACAATATGTGATGAAGAAGCACAATATGAGATGAACTCATTTCATGATAACCTAAGAAGTGGTCATTCTTATGGTAATGTCATGATAGACATGATTCTCATAAATGGATACTATTGTCAAATATTATTCAAATATGATCATGTAGATGTGAGGACTTGCCACTCATGCCATATATTTTATATAAGAAAGATTCATGCTTGCATGCTTCTGAAACTAGTGATTGAGAAATGCCTCTTTACTTAATGAGGATTAGAGATCATTGGAGTCATAAATCCCAACTAATCAATTCATCACAATTTCATTCTCACTACTATAGACTATTTTACAAGGTGAACTAAAGGTAAATCAAATAAGGAACAATATAGTTTAAGAAGTTATTGCATTTCTAGAAGAACACATTGTAGCTCTATTTGGGACTTCTCTAGAAACTCTTTATGATAAAGGATCTACTTTCAAATTAGTAGATATGACTATGTGGGTTGATCATAATGTAATTATTTTGAAATTATCCTTAAAATAATATCCATAGGGAAATGGTATGTCATATTTAACTAGCAAGAATTTTCTAAATTCTTTAAATAAATTAATTGATCCAAATCCATGCAATTTGTTGTGTTTCTCAAATATGCTCTATGGGCTGACATGACAAGCTATAAATAGATTTTTTAAATTTCCCCTTTCTATGGAGTATAACCAATTTTACAAATGCAACTCAAGAAACCCACTCATTAGTTCATATAAGAATACATGGAAGTAAATCCCGGGAGTTAACATAGATTGTTGGACCTAATCCAATTAGAGGATAGATGAGATGAAGCTTTACATAATTTTAGTAAATCTTAGGCTACTTTGAATATATGATTCAATTAGAAATAAAAAGTGAAATCCTTTTAGTTTTCAAAATTATTCCTATTATGGGATAAATCCCATGAGATAAAGGGCCAACATGTTAGGTTCAATCATTTGTGGATTGGCCCTTACCAAGTATCTAAGCTTTTAGAACAAAATGTGATTAGAATGAGATATATCTAGGATAAGAAATTTCCACTACTAGTTAACAGACAATACTTGAAGCATTACTTCATGGTAACTAAATTTAATACCATTTTAAATTTAGGATGTTGAGGTTCCTTTGTGTATAAATTTTGTATATATTTTTTGCTTTCATAACTAGTGTTTCTTGCTTTACTACTTGATCTAGTTTAGTTTTCTTTTGTGTTTGTTTGTTTTTGTTTTAGTGTGTTTCATGTGTGGTTAACCCATTTTTATTTATTGAGTTATTTTATTTGGTTTTCAATTTTAACCTTTCATAATTTTCAATATGCATTTTCAAGATTAATTAGATTTGATCACATTTTTGTTATAATAAATCAATTCTTGAAAGGGTAGCTTTCACATTCTTGAATCTTCCCTAATGTATCTTTTTCCTTCCTTTTATCAAGAGTAGACAATCAAAATGATAATACAATTAGACAAGAAATAATGAAAATAATAATAGATAATAATATGTTAAATAAATATTGTGTCCTTATACTCCTATAGGATAGAAATTTCAAATGGTTTATGACAAAATATGATAATTTTTAGTTTTTTGGAAATTAGAATGTGAATCATCCTTGAATAGTAACATAAGATATTGCAATTTTCATTGTAAATTTCTATAATTTGAAGGCCTATGACTCAAAATAGAATATGTGAATTTTATAAACATTATATTTTCTTGTTTAAGCCATCAAACTACACTTAATTTCACATTTAAATTAAAATGCATAAACTACTTTGATTTAAATTTGTCTTAGTGATTATGAATTTTCTTATTATACCATTATACCCATGGATTGGTCCACAACCCTAAATGGACCAAATAATGAAATATTTTCAAAAAATGTAACTCAAAAGGAACTTGAATAAAATGTAAAATCCACATTCTTTCCTTGAATTGGTGATTCAAGAAATCTCCATCAAAGGCTTTCTAACTTGGTTAGCAATGTAGTAAGGCCTTGAGTGGGACAATAGGTATCTTTGTTAGGGAGCTAAAGACACTTAGCTAGCATTAGAGAAATGTCCATGCCATTATCCCCAAACCAAACATCAAATATTGTCCTTATCATAAATTATAATTCTTTTATTCAAGTTTAAATTTATTTATGTGAATGTAGGATTTATAAAGAATCAATCACTCATATAAAACACTATTGGTCTTATGTATAACTAAAATTTATTATGTCGCATATTGAGATAGACTTTAGTACTTTCATATTTATAGTTTTATCTAAAGGACTTGTTTGTAGTTTTATGTCTCTTATAGGTTTTGATGATTTAAAGTCTAGGTTTTGAATGTTGAACAAGGTTATCACCACATAAGTCTCAATTTGTTGGGTCCAACACACCCTAGAATCATATTTTTCATTTAGGGACACTATTTCCTTAATATAGTTATTTTATTTTCATATTCTTGAATACTAGTATGAATTGATTTTTGAATGCCACTCAAATTGTAGATATAGGGTTCCATTTTAGTCTCTAACTTATGATCTAGTCTTGTTTTATAACTTTGGCATATCTTCACTTGATCCTTCATTCAAATGATTAGACAATCCTTGTTGAGAGTTAAATAAATATAAACTAACATTTTTAAGTTTTCTAAATTGACTCAAGTTTATGCATGCATAATTGATAGATATACTTCATGTAATTTCAAATGTCAAGTAAAATGTGGGATCTTAGGTGATCAATTTATTGTCTACTAGCCTGCCTTAGAAGCATTTAATTTTAAAGTCATTTTTTCTTTGCCTCAATTCATTGTATATTCAAAGTCTTATTATAAAACTTATGATATTTAATTTCTTTAGGACTTGAATTGAAAGTGTCTATTTTGATTTAATTATTATCTTTATTTATCAACATATAGTCCATTGTAATTTAGAATGGTCAAATTATCACAATAAACTTCATTTTAGCTATTATTATAGTCTTTTCTAGTTTAAAGTGTCCTTACCTGGCCAAACCTATATTTTCATTAGGTTTTAATTATTTTTAAAATCTCATGTTCAATCAAATTTAGTTTGTATTTCACATTGTTAAGCATGAGTCATTACATTATTTGATTAGGCATTTTTCATGTTTAGGTGGAATTTACTTTTGAATACCATACTAATCATCTCCCCAAGTCTATATTATGTCATGGTTTAGAAATTCAATTATTTGGTCTTTGGTGACATGTAATTCATATTTTAATATCTGAAAACTCCCAATCCATCAATCGTCATCCATGTGGAGTAATTTAGTGCACCTGGGACTTAGCAGATATAGGTTTGTAATTCTAAAGACTTTCTAAGCCTAACTTATAAAGATAATGACAAGTGTCATAATCTTAGGAATTAAAATCTTAATGGAGAACATAGTCAATAGTATAAAAATTTATAACCCCAACTTACTTTCCAAGATTTAACCATGTGGTATAGTCTCAAATAATCAAGGCCTAGAAGGAGGCATTCCATAGTCAAGATGTTCTAAGGACATGATAGGTGCAGAGCATCCATGTAACATGTTTTCATTTATTAAGAACTCAAAGGGAGGGGGGATAATATATAATGAACCATTGAATATCTCCTAGAGTTGAAATATTGTGCCACATGGCAAAATCTCATGGAATCACCTCATGAAGTATCTAAAGCCAACATCCAAACAAGCTGAAGACCCTAAGAGCCATAAGCCTTCCACATATCCATATATTAAATAGTCAAAGTGCTAAGTAGGTAGATTCAAAGTTCCGAGTGGAAAGAAATCAAACTAACCTACAAATATCATGGAATAGGGAAAGTCCCTTGAATAGGTCTGAAGTCTTCCAAGCCCCAAAGTTATGATATTGCAACATGTGGACACATCTCATGAAATCAAATCCTGAGGAATATACAATTACATAGTTGTATGTTTTTTTAGACCCCCGAATTATGTGCTTATGATATGTGGTCACATCATAAGATTTTAGAGTTTCAAGAGTCCAACATAGTTAATTATCACATATAAAATCTAATCTTGAGGACCTAAGATGTCACCATGTGGAGACATTCCATGCATTTTAACTAGGAGGGAGTGATAGATAAAACAAAAAGGTTGAGGATCAAAGAGATACTAAATGAATGACAAGTGATAACATATGGATATTGTAATGGAAAATAGAGGAGATCTCAAGTGACTTAAAGATGATGTTAATAGATAATGACCATGAATATAATAGCTAAAAAAATAATAAAAGTACAAGTAAATGATAATTTGACTATGTTCCCTAATTACAATAACTAAGTAGAATAAAATGTGAAGACAAGTTATTTGGTTGACTATAGAGCTTGAAGGTTGAGTAGATAAGATGTAGATCTAAGAATAGATTGAGGGATCAAAGAATAAGCATATAGGGAAAGTTAAAATGCTCAAACAATATGAAAAGTGACTAAGGAAGTTGTATAATGTGTATAGAGAACCTAAATATATTTGTACACATCCCATAGTAGTAAAAGATTCATTTCTGAGTTTTGTGGTAAAGACGTCATAGGCAAATCTAAATAATAAGTAGTAAAAAGATACAATCAAAATAAAATGCATATGAAGCTAAAATGTTGGTTGGGATGTGGAGGTACAAAAAGAAACAAGGAAGAATCATGATCCATATGTTTAAAATCCTAAAAGGATTATATTGGTAGATTGGGCACACATCCAAGGAAGAAGTAATAGCCATAATCTATATAATAAAACATAAAATAGAATTAGAAAAATTGATCAAGGGATATAATAGACTCAATGCACCTATATATAGATTATAATAATCCATTAGTCTAATATTGATGTGATTGGTTATCAAAATTTAAAAGTAAAATGGTGCATATGGAAGTGTGTCTCAATAACGAGGATAGGCACATGTAATTGGTAATGGACAAGATTGAATATGAACCAACTAATCCATCATTGAAATCCTATTATAATGATGAGTCATCAATAGGTCTTAAAAATTAGGGGACTCTTTGTCCCATGTGTTGTAAGATACTATTATCCACCCATAACATTCAATTCAATGATTGTATCTAAGTGGGTCATGATTTCATCTTAACACAAGTTATAATAATGAATGAATTTTTATGTGTATTTATATGTGAATCTTTTGATAATTTCCTTTATCTAACATTATGAATTTTTAACTAAAGTAATGATTTTAATTTTCAAAACTATTAATTTTTTTCCATGGGATGTGGTCAGCCTATGTGTAAAGGAGTCTAACAACATCCATGCCCATATAGGTTGGGCTTGTCTAAAGATATCAAGGACACCTTTTATAAGATGGAGACAATATAAGGGTGATATTTACATTGAAATTTATTTGCGTAGTAGTAAAAAAGAGAAAAATGTTGACCCCACATATGGATAAAAGGCTTAGAGTAATGGAAAGTTAGATTCATTTAATTTGGTGTAAGTCATCTTGTTTAGGATGTGTCATGAATTGACATTACCAAATATATATGACAAGATTTGTGTGTCTACATTTTTATCCTATTTATTTTAGTAATGAAATCGATGGAGTAAAGGAGAAACAATTGAACCTTAGTTTCTACAACAAACTTTCTCTTCAAGAAGATATTGAAATTGTGTATGGCACTCAATTTAACAAACCTTATAATAAGACATGAAGTAATCATTTGTATATTTTGAAAATTTTAAATATAAACATTGAAAATTAAAAAATTCCAAAAAAAATTAAAGAAGGATTACAATTATATGGAGATGCAAACAAATTTACATATACACCATAATTGATGATGGATAAATTTTCCCCTTGTTGAAACACTTGGACAATTTTGAATCAATGGAGAATTGAGAGTGAGAAAGTCATGATTTGGAATAAGTAATCAATATATTGAGTTGGAAAGATGCATTACTAAAACTCTCATGAATAAGAATTACTATTCAATGTACTCATAAAACAATTGTGGAACTACAATGGGTTTATTAGAAGTGATGCCAAGGCCATTGAGTGTTACTATACTTAAACACACATCACCCATAATATTTCCTAAGGAATGACATAATGTGTTCATTAGAGGTAATTCCATGGCCATTGAGAATATCTTAAGCTCAATGTATATTACCCACAATATATTAAAATCATAGCATTACAGATAGATGCATATTATATTTTCATGATTGAATGAGATTGAAGAGTATTCATGACCCCATAGTGACTAATTGATCATTGATTTAATTAAAAATGAATAATTTATTTTAAAATTTGAGATTTGGCCTTTGAAATTGTGCATGAGGAAACATCATGCCTATTAAATTTTGAAATTTAAAGTTTTATATTTTAAAAATAAGCATGAATAAGCATCATGCATTTTAAATTTGAATTTTTCCTCAATGATATGGAGTGCCATGAATTTATATACTAAATTTTAATTTTATTTACAACTTATAACTTTCTTTTTACAACTATTTAAAATTTTTCCATGCATATGCATTTAAGTGTGTATGAATCTATACTTTGAGTCTTTGACAAGTTAGTTCATATGCATGTTGCATGCCCATATAATATATACATATGTGTTACTATGTATCATTTTTTTGATTAATTAAAATCGTTTAAAACATGTATTATATTATAGAACCTAAATTTTTTGGAACTATGAATCTTTGAATCATATACTCTATATTTTTTAAAACTATTCTCTATGCCTAACTAGATTTTACTATTCATAGAGTTTTGTATTTATAAGAAAATCCTATTGTGATGCCCCCATTTTGAAATGAGGTATCTAGCCTATAAATCACACATCTCAAATGAATATTTAATTGTATCATGTGATAAAAATATAATAATATAAAATCATGTCATCATGTGGAAAGTATGTCTTCAAAGCAATGTAATTGTCATTCAAGCATATATGTAACATATTTAATGAAAGGAACACAAGTGACATGTATAGATATATTTAACAATGAGGAATTCAAATTTTATAGTATCTTTTACTGATGCTTGCTAGGTTTGTATTATGTGAACCTTAGTCCCACATTGCCTAGTTTAGCCTACATCTTGATTTGCCTTGCCTATATAAGCAAGTGCACTATTTGTAATCTATATGATTTATAATACTTGTTCATCTCTTTGGTGAATAAATTTTTTTTGGTGTTCAATTGGTTTATTCCCTTATTTATGTTGAAGCATCAATGGTTGTAGTAATGTGCCATTGGAGAGATCTTGGCTGAAGAGTTTATTAACTCTTTCATGGTATTAAAGCCACCCTCCAATAGCCATTACTCTGAAGTCAAATAATTTTGGTACATTTTTATGGCTTGTAACATACACCATTGAGTTTTAAAGGCCTCAAAACCCTAGAAACCCCTACTAATTCATCAAAAAATAAATATTTTTTTAAAAAAAACATTTTTTTACAAATTTTTTGACAAATCAGAGACAGATGTGTAAAATGAATTTATTTACATTTTCTTAAAAAAATTGGTTTTTTCTAGGTTTTGTGAGATCTTTAGTGGGTCTTCAAATTTATCTACACCCTAGCATGCCTATAATAGCTCTAGTGAGCCATACAATTTTTTGACAATTTGTGGATGGTTATTATAGGTTTTCATAGTATTTTAAGGATTTCTAGTTATTACAACTATTCAATGCTTCATAGTAGATCCTTCCCTACCACCATCACCAGTAGCCTATGATCACTATTAAAACATGGATCCATCCCTAGATTGATGACCATGCTTCCCATGACCTCTCCTACAACAATGTCTACTTGATGGTTGAGCTAGTTGAGGCTTTTATCTCTCTCAAACCTATTTGTAAACTCCTCCACCATCACCATTTCCCATGATGTCCTCCCATAGCCTCCATTGGGTTGATGCCAAGGTAGAATCAACCATTGATTTGTTTTTTTTTTACAGATCTATTGTTTATCATTGTTGTTATTATATTTTTCTAAATGGTTTGATGCTTTGGTGAGAGAAGAGAGATGGTGATGTCAACTAGGTCTTCCTATGTACCATTTGGTCTTCCAACTAGGGTCTCATCATTCATTCATAGCCTCTTCTACATTGACTACTCACACTCTCCACATGGCCATGACTTTGTCCAAAACATAGTGTGGTATGTAAACCATTCATGCATTAAGTTTTAAGTGGGGAGTCATTTTGTTAATAGGTACACGTGTGGAGGGGTTTTTTTGGTTTTCACCAAGTGGTGGACATTTTTTTTAATATGTGGTGGACTATTGTGCAAGTGGGGGGAACCTTAAACTATTCACGTGGTGTGATGATCTTTTTAGTGGGTTTTTTTATTAAACCTTTTGTAAAGTCATTTCTTTACGATGGAGATATTTAAAGTGGTGGGGAACAAATAGTTTTTATTATTATTTTTATAAAAAAAATTGTGGGTAATTATTATAAAGAGAGAATATTATAATTATTTTTTTATTCACCTCATTTGATCTCATTTGTTGAAGACTGAAGGGTGAGGTCTAGTTTGGTAGGTGATCAAACCCCTTCACAAGCAAACAAATAGATTTTGTCCTTTTTTGCTTTTGTGCTCTTGTTACAATTTTAGATGCATTTTGGCTAAGACTGATGTCCTCTTTTCATGAGATTTGGCTCACATTTCTCATTATTGACCTACATTATATCACTTATGTCTGCATTGTACTTCACACATGCATTATCTTGGATGCATTTTTTGTTGAGCCTGACATCCTTCTTTTACATGTGCTTTGCATGTTAATGTTTTTCTAGTGTGTTTGCATACATTATGGCTCTTTTCACCATTTTCAACATTCTTCTATTATCCCATGACATGCATTAGTAATTTGACACATTGGTATTTATGTCATGTCTCCTCGAGACCCCTTTTTTAGTGCCTTACCTTCTTTTAAAGAGACACTTTTTTGCTCCCTTTTTTTTGTAGCACATCTCTCTTGATGGTTATATGGCAGATCAATAGTCTCCTCATTTAGAGCTATTCTAGTGAATCTTAATGTCCTCCTTGTTTCCATTTGGTGTTTCTTATGTATGGGTTATATTGTACACACATTAATTTATAAAGTGTCATGAGGGTTTGTTGTTTCAACCTTGTTTGCCTTCATGTGTTTGTGTTCTCTATTTTGAGAACATTTTTACTTCGTCAGTTGCTTTTATTTTCCATCAGCACCATGGGCCATCATCATTTGAGAGACTTATCTATATTTTTTATACCACTTTATGATAGTTGCTAGTCTTTCATAGCTTGATTGTATATATTATGGTGAATCCCAGTGTCATCTTGTCTTTTTTGATAGTTTGACAGTCTCATTCAATGTGACATGGAGCTATTACGATGTATATAGTGTCAACTTGTTTGGTGTTTGAGTAGTGGATTCATACCACTCATGAAGAAATTTTATCCACTCCATCCATTTAGTAGTATGGGGAGGTGTGATGTACATTCTTCTTTTTGGTATTGAGCGTTCCTTGCACCTATTATACTTTTTTGTACTTTCATCACCACTGATAGTATTCTTTATTGAATCTATTCTAGTGAAGTCCAATTTTAGGTATTTTGTGACTGAGTAGTGGATTCAGACCACTCATGTAGATTGAGTTCTTTTATGACTTGAAAGTACTTGGAGTGTTTACTTATTTAGCATCATCTTTGGAATTTTTTTATAGCTCTCTATTCTTCTTTCTCTCTCTTTTAGGGGGAGATTTTCCTATGGGTTTTCTCTCTTTTATCCACTTCATGATATTTATTTGTAATTTACATTTTTGAGTGTTTTATGGATTACTCTTTTGTACATGTGTATCTTAGTTAGGCACTTTGTTTGTGAAAACCCATATGAGGATTATTAATTGATTCTATGGCCTTCTTGGTTATTCTTATAGTGACACCGATGTGGTATCCTCATTGGTGACACTAGTGTGGTAGCCCCACTAGTCTTTGTGATCATTTCACCATCATGTTGGAAGGTGTTTATGTGATGCCTCCTTGATTTTATCTTATTACTTAGTAATTTAGATCATAATATCTATGATTAGTGATCCTTGTATTCATCACCATTCCTATTTTGACTTGGAGGTTATAGAAATTCAACATCCATGTATTCTAGCATGATGGATTGGGATCCATTGGGACATTTGAATTCACATTTCATCCTCTATTTTTATCCCCTAGCTTCTACTCATGTTTGTTAGTTTTGTCTTATGTAAACTTTAGTCCCACATTGACTAGTTTAGCGTGCATCTTGATTTTCCTTGCCTATATAAGCATGCACTCTTTTTAATCTATACAATTTGTAGTACATTTTCATCTCTTTGATGAATAAAATTTGTTTGGTGTTCAATTGCTTTATTACCTTGTTTATGTTGAAGCATCAATGGAAGTGGTAATGTGCCATTGGAGAGATCTTGGAAAAAGAGTTTTGATAATTATTTCAACAACAATGTAGCCATCTCTAAAATAGACAAAAATACAAAAATGGTATGATATGTATCATGTCACCACTATTCATGATCTGTAAACACAACAAACACAACATACAATGTCATGCAATGCCATAAAATAAGGCCAATGGTCACATTCAATAGACATGAATATGTTATGATAAATAAGGCCAAGGCCTTCTCACAAAGGACATTAACATTTCAAAAATAAGGGACATGTTAAAATGTCACACACAACATAAGACCAATGGACACATTTAGATATTTCATATACCAAGAAAAAATATCGTAGATATGTTTAGGAATTTTTTCACACACAAAATCCAAGGGCTATAAATAATAAAAAAGCAATGTCTAGTTTATCATGAAATAAACCAAACATTATCAAAGGAACATTAAAAAGTGAAAAATTGTATATTAAAACCATAAGTATCCATGTCATCTCATAGAAAAGTATCATAATGTAAAATATGAGTGGTTAATGTATTATAATTTTTTTTTAAAATAGGGAAATAGATTACCTAATATGGTAAATTGTTGTGAAAAATTAGACTACTAAATATATGCAATAAATGCAACAAACTTGTTTAAAACTTGTTGAATCTAGAAATTTAATTAATATGGAAAGTGGAAAAGAGAGATATATACTTAGATGGAAAATTGAGATGTGAGATGATTCTAAATTTGAGTCTGACTGACAAACTATGTTGATTGAATGTGGACCTAAAATAGGAAATCACTAGGTTCTAAGATAATAGTGTTACAATTGGATAATAGTGGGTGGAACTATTTATAGTGAATGTCCTAGTGGTTGAACCTAAGGTGTTAGATCAATCTTTCCCTCCCGTACATGAGTGTTTTAAGGAAGGCAATGATATGTATGTTGAAGGATCCATAGATGTTAACCTTAGCACTTCAATAAGGCCAAAGATCATCAAGATTAATGCTAGCATTATTCTAGAGGAAAGTGATGTCTTGGTCACCTTATTGTATGAATTTTTGGATTTATTTGATTGGGAATACACTAATATGAAGGGAATGTATCCTAAAATCATTTTTCATAACCTCATTATATATGATAGGACCTGATTCATTCACTGAAAGTAATGACCAATGGTGGTTAAAGTTTCCCAATGAGTCAAGGCTAAGATTAAAAAGATCATATGAGTTGGTTTCATCCAAGTTCTTGAAAAACCTCGATGAGTTTTCAACATTATCCCTATTCTTTAAGAATAATGGAGTGGTTCATATTTGCATCAAATTACATGATCTCAATATGTCTTATCCAAAGGATAAGTTTTCTATTCCTTTGATCAACCAGATTATTGATTCCACAACTAGTTTTGAGATCATATCCCTTATGGATGGATTCTTGAGTTATAACCAAATCTAGATTTCACCTGAAGACCAACAAAAGATGATATTCACTACCTTATGGGGTATATTCTATTATGTCATCATGCCTTTCAATCTGAAGAATGTTGGGGCCACGTATCAACATGCCATGACCCACATTTTTCATGGCCTCATACATAATATTGTTGAGTGTTATGTTGATGATCTCCTTATAAAATCCCATAAGGATCATCTTTGTGTGTATTAGAGAGTATCACATTAGACTTAACCCTGAGAAGTGCATTTTGGCATTTTAGCTACAAAGATTCTTTGCTTCTTTATTTTAAAAAGGGGTATTGAGGTGGATCTCAAAAATATCAAGGCAATCCTTGAGATACCTCCCACATGCAACCTTATTTAGTTTCAATCCTTCCTTAGATGTTTCCTTACCCCTCACACATCTCTTATGCATGAACACTTTGTTATTATAGTCTACTAAAGTCCAAGTGGATTTCAAAGAATTGAAGCACATGTTTCATGGTATTCCCATCCTGATGGAATAAATTAAGGGTCATGAGTTTATCTTGTACACCTCCATCACTGATATTTCCATTAGGGTCATGTTGTGTTAAAAGGATGACATTAACAGAGAGATACATATATGTTTACTACATCTCTCATATACTAGTTGGCCCTGAGCTCAACTACTCTCTTGTTGAGCATTAGTACCTCTCCCTTATATTCACTATGAAAAATTTGAGACATTACATATTAGGTCAAAAAATAAACGTGATTATCCAATATGATCTACTTCACTACTTCCTTCACAAGACACACCTTATTGGTAGGACTGTAAAGTGCATCATGTTTCTCCAAGAGTTTTACATCCACATTTCTAACCAAAATTCCATCGAAGGTCTAGCTATAGCTAAAAAACTCATTAAGTGCCCACTACCCAATCCTAGCATAGAATTGGTTGATGACACCTTTTTTGATGAGATGGTCTACTTGGTTGACTAGATTGAGGTCTCTGAGTGTGATTGGTATTAGGATATTATCTTTTACCTTGAGACTCAATCTTATTCCATCAACATTGCTTCATAGGAACATTATTAGATCTACAAGATTGCCACTTCATATGTCATCATAGGTGGCATCTTATTCAAGTGGGCTCTAAATGGTGTTTTGATGTAGTGACTCAACCTTGAGGATATTCCTCTCACATTGGAGGAGTATCATGTGAGTTTTTATGGTGTCCACCCAAGAGGGCAAGCTACCACTCAATGTATTATCAAGATAGGCTACTACTAGCCCACTTTTGTTAAGTATGCCATCTAATATTCCAAGAAGTGTAATATGTGCCAAGTCATTGGGGATGCGATCAATGCCCTTATAGACCTCTTATATTCCATTTTATCCCATTGGCCCTTCTCAATTTAGTATCTTGACTTTGTCAATGAGTTTAAATTTACCTATTCTAATGGCCATCACTAGTTCATCACTGTGACTAACTATTTTAATAAGTGGCTTGAGGCCATTACTCCTAGCAACATGTGTGGGAAGATCATCACCAAGTTTATCCTAAAACAACTTATTTATAGGTTAAAGGTCCCCACTATGATTATGGCTAACAATAGCCTAGGATTTCAAAGCCCCAAGATGCATGAACTTGATGAATGTTTTAGGTTCAAGCTCCATTTATGCTCCACCCATTACCTCTAGGTAAATGGGAAAGATGAATCTTTGAATACAAATTTGAAGAAAGATGCTTCTCCATACCATTTCCCAGTCTGAGTGTGACTAGAATCTCATGCTCTATCCTACCCTTTAAGCCTACCAAATAAGCTTCCAAACATCCATAGGGGCAACCCCATAATTGTTCATATATGGGTCTAAGGTTATTCTTCCCTTAGAGGTCTTAATCCCTTCACTATAGGTTAAGACATTTGGATATCTCTCTAATGAGGAAGAATGCACCACTCACCTCATATATCTTGAACAACTAGATGAGTGATGCATTGATGACGTTGAACACAACCATGTTTACCAACACCATAAATCTCAACAATTAGATAAATTAGTGTGCTTGTATCTATTCAAGATAGGTGATACGATCCTCATATTTGATAATGAACATCATAATAAGGGAAAAATCATGCATAAGTGGTTTGTCCCCTTTACTATCACTACCTCTATTTAGAATAGGGTTTATCATCTCTTGACCCTCAAAGTTGATCCCCTATAACACCCAATCATTGGGTTCTAACTCAATACATTTCATGTCTAAGGCCCACATGGTCCTCTAAGAAAGTTTCCTATGGTGGTAGCGTGAACCTTTCTTCTCTTCTCGTACCACTAACCTCCATATCGATTATATATATGTGTTTATGTGGGTTATTTATTAGTAATTCCTACTATCTAATCAAATGTATCTAGTAGTCCATATCAAATGAGATATACACATCACACACAAAATCATATACACACATATACTAATAATGAGAAAAAATTGTATATATATCACAAAAAATACATATTTTTTCTCTATGTACATCACGTGGCTTCTTATGAAACTAGGCTTGTAATCCCCAAAAGTACCATGTGCATGTTTATACCTATGATACTATCCTAATCAGCCCATGACTAGGCTCTATCTATGGTAGTCTTACCTCTAGTAGAGACCTTGATCTCTACCTCATGACTAGTGAAGCGATAGTCTATTCCAGGTTAGTCAGTTGGTTTGCCTCATCTCTAGGTGCCACCAGTTCTCTAGTCTTCTCTTGAGCTAGCTCAACCCATAATATATCGATCATAGCCTCTACTCTATCTAGTCATGCCTCAAATCATGTTATATTTATCTTGTGTTGTGTTGTAACTATCTTGAGTTATGTCATGGCTACCATATGTTGTGTTGACTCTACCTCTAGCTATAGTATCTAATTTCATGCCTTTGACAACTTGATTGAGGTTCATGTACCCAACTATTGGAAATATGTATGTGGCTTTACCCTCACTAGTAGATGTAGCACTCACTCTGTAAGTAGTGTTACCACCACATCAAGGAATATCTCCCTCAATAGTAGGTCGACCTAGGGTCCAATATATCTAGGTTGATCTCTTGCACACACATAGGGCACGTATGTTTGTCACATATTGATTCTTACTAAAGATGAGTATTGACCCTTTGCTCTATCTTAATTGCCCATAATGCTTAGCCACAACTAGTCTGGGTTGTGTCTATATTTCCTACACCACTATAAATTATCCCCCTAGATGATGGTATGGCCCCTATGGATCTCAATACTTCTATCCCACATGGATCTTTACCCTTGCATCCTCTATATATACCATGAATCAGTATGGATCATAGATGTAGCTACCCACTACATCATGATCTAAGGTGTTCTATAGAGGCCCAACCCTATCTATGAACCATGCATCCCATGTAGCACCCTCTTCGAGTGTAGGGTACGCATCACTACCCCATGGTGTCCTCAATCATATCATTAGGATCCTCTTGTAATCCCAAGACATGAGTAAGCTAGGTTGTGTCAATCTACCTAACCTTATGCATTGGATGTGATCCAACTACTGGTATAGTCCACCCAAGATATATTAGCCCCATGCATATGTTTTTCCTCCATCTACTCATTGGACAACTCTTATATAATATAGTGGTAGTCACCCCATAAACTAGTTGACATAGACCCTCTTGACCATAGTGCATGCTATCACTATCTATAGCGGTGATACCCCAAGAAATAGGTGTGTGATCTATATTCTATGGTTATGCTACTAAGGGTGGGGTCCCACTAGGTAGAACTCAATTGTGGATATATCTTGCACCTATGATAACTCCATCTCTCTCCCCATAGGCTCTACCCTATAGATCCAATAGACATCTTCAATGATCATGATCGCCTTTAACTCAAGCCCCATCTAGAACACATCTCTCAAGTACTCATGTGGTCATCAGTGTGTTCATCAAACCCTTGAAGTATCATAATGAAGGCACATGTACCTGACTCCAAAGTTATTCAATTTGTAGGTGATCTTGGTCCTCCATAGGTAGAGCATCTACCCCGTTAACCAACCATGATAGGGCTTTTTCCCAGTTGGTCACTTCGTACGGTCTTTCTTTTTTGCTAGCTTCTCCCTCACCTATGAAGGCTTTCCCTCCTATATTATGTTATATCCTATGCATGTATACACAATCACGTAATAGGTAAATGGATTAGTATAATCACTATGAAATGAGCAAAATTAAATGAAAAATAACTATTTATACCTACTTTGCATTTTTCCCCTTCTATTTCTAGTTTTGACCCCTTCTGGGATCTCTTAGGATCTTATGGGATCCTTGGGGCCTTACTACCCCATGTCATAGATTTATGGGTATAATCATATCCTGGTAGTGGACCAGGCCATAGACTCCACTGCCTGACAGTGCCCTAGGGCTTCCCATTTCTCTCTCCCCAGGCAACGGTTTGAGTTGTCATTTCTCCCAAATTCTTCCTCTCATTAAACCCATCATTTTGACTATCTATTTCACCTAACTCATCCATTAAATCATTTTAAATTATTTAAAATGGTTTTCAAGCCTCTCAAACCCCCAAAATAAACAAAATTTACAATAATTTTGGTTAGAGGACTTACCTAGATCATCTTGTGCATTTATGGCATGGTCCCATGTCCTCATTTTCTTTGCTTGGGATTTGGTGGCTTGTAGGATATCTTTTGGATCTCTCAAAGTGAAAATGATTCACTTTTTACTCTTTTTCCTCTTTTTAACCCCTTTTCTTGCTTTTGGTGGGCCCTTTTTGGGTGTTTTACACTTTTTTTGCATTCTAGACCACAAAACCTCTATCTTAGGGGTTTTGGCACATTATGAGCACATTGATGGAATAAATTTTATAATTTGAGGCTTATTTGAGATTGATTTGGCCCCATTCTAGTCCCTAAGACCCCTTTCAAGTCCCCATCGACCTCCTAGGCCCATGCCCCATCTTGTGGGCATCCATGAATAGAATTTACTTTACTTATTTTAGTTAGTCATTCCATTAATTTTATATAGTAGATCAATTATAACTACATCTATCTCTCTTTTTCGTCATGGTTATAGGTAGGGATGTTAGCTAGTTGTAGTCATTTGGGACCTACTTTGGTTTTACTGATTGGTCTTTGTCTTCTTTAAACTAGTCCCCACTTTCCCTTTTTACTTCTTACCATGGTTGGTATTATTTAAATTCTTTGGTTGTGTCTTAGTTTTGTTATTTTTTTCCCTCATGCAACTTGCTTATATTTATTTGATTTGGCATTCATTTTATGTAGTTTATAATCCTTCATCCTTAACCCCCATCATGGTGCACCTCTTAATGGTGATTCACATAGATGGCAGTAGTCAAGGCAACCTAGGACTAGAAATTATGGCTTGGGTTACAAACAATCCATGGGGCCATGACCTTGTTGCAGCTAGTTTCTTCCTTACCAGTGAGATAAATAATGTCATTGAGTATCATGAGATCATTAACATCTTGATAGATGCATGTGAGTTAAACACATATTATGTATAGTTATTCTTTGACTCACTCTTTGTCATATCTCAACTTACCAATGTCTAGGCCATCCTTAGCTCAGAGTTGTTCTCACTCTTTAAGGCATCATGCAATTTTCTCTCCTTCTTTGAGGATTTATGATTTACCCACATTCCTCATAAGGAGAACACTAGGGATGATGCCCTAGTGAATGTCATTCTAGATTGTGTGATTTGATTTTATATCACTTTTATCCCTTCTTCATAGGAGCTAGAGCTAGAATTGGATCTAGATTACACAACATTTTCAATCTCACCCATGGATTACACCATCTATTTCTTCCACCAACATCCTTATCTAATAAGAGCAAGTAATTTTATCTTTTATCATTTGAATTTTTGCTTTATTTTGATTTTGTATGGCTTCCAAGTACTTCATAACACTCCTTGTCTATTTGGACACAGACTGATTATACTTTGAGGGCATATGTAATTATATTTCCTATGACCCTACTCTTCCCTATGATTACACATCAGCTCATGTACAAAATACCAACCCTAGTTATATTTCTTTGAGGAATATATCACTCACTTGGACCTTTCCTACATCATACTTTCATTCCCTATACATCATAATTCTATATCAAGCCTTTTGTGTACTAAATAGGCTTTCTAAGCACCTCCTAGGGTCCTTTCAGAGACATGTTGACCACCCTAAGGAGCCTTTTGACCCAAGCTATGGCTTAGTGAGGAAACCCATGGACTAGGTTGCATTTTTCCTTCACAATATCCATGGCCTAGGAAAAATGCATGAAAAAGTGCCCTATTTAGGCCCAAATGACTTACAACTACTAGTTTTTATTCTTTTAGTGGATTAGGGTTGAGATGTATTCAAATTTCTCATTCATTTGAGCCTCTCTCTTCATCTCTCTCTAGCATTATTGATATTATCTTCCCAATTTATCATCACACTCAAATCTGGGCTACCTTTTTGAATATCTCTTGGTTCTTGCTTGGCACAATATCATTCATTATGACAAGGAATGTCCTACTATTTTGTAGCTTATCTTGGTTATTCACATTCCTCTTAGTAGTGTTCCTAAAGCTTTTGTGTTTCTCCTTTCTCCCTCAATACTCCATTTCACCTATCTCTTGTGCTCCTTGTATTTCTCTTTCACCTCTTCCACAGATTTTAGCTCTCTGTCTAGACTCAACTCACACACAACCTAATCCTCTTCCTTTCTTGCTTCCTAGCTTGGATAATCAGTTGGTAGAAGGTTTTCACACTTATTTTGAGTTTTATATGAGGTCACTTTTCCTGAAAAGTGAAATTCTTGTTTGTTTGTAGTAGTATACATGTTAGGGTTTGATTTGTTTTATTGATTTAACTTGTTTAGAGATTTATCTAGGATAGTTTTTAATGTTTATACATTTGTATATGGTTAAGAATATCTTCATTGATTAAAATATCTTTCATTATATGTTATGCTTGAATTGGAAATGTTTCTCATTACATAGTAGGATATTACATGCTCAAAATAATCTATACAACTCACATAAACATTCTCTCTCTTGCTAAACTAGAAAATTGCATTGTTAGAAAATAATAGTGTTGAAAGTAAATATATGAATCAAAGATAGATTAGGAATCCTATTGAGCCCTTTCTTGAAAACATATTTATCTATTAAAATGTCTTTCATTTGGCTTGAAAGTGCCTTTACTTCTAAGTTTACAAATTGCTTACTATGTTGGTTGTATCCACTTTAAGGACTCCCTCAATTCCTAGATTAGAAACTGCTAGGAACCCTTGAGTTTTCAATTTAATGGTATCCATAACCTTACTAAGTGTTTTTTATTCCTTATTTAATTACCCATATCAATTATATGTCCTAATTTTTAGGTTAAATTATTGTTTGTTAAGGAATACCCTCATGATTGTGTTCCTTTGGACCTATAATTTTAAACTATCTGATGAGACCTTTGTTAAGATGCCTATTTGGGTTGATCTTCCAAGGATTTTTATCCCTATATGGGAATTTATTTCTGATATTTTATAACCCATATAGTGGGGGTTTTATAATGAGGTCGATAATTTTTGCTTTGCCTACCTTAATAGGTGTGTTTATGTTGAGGTTGATTTGACAAAAGAATTGAAATACTCCTTTAATATTCAATTAGGGATAGAATGCTTCTCATAGAAGGTAAACTAATTGAATTTCAAAAATACATGATTTATATGTTAGGTTCCCAACCATAATATTCATGATTATCCCTTTATGGTTCACTCAAATCCATCCATTGAGCAAACACTAATTTTAAATTAAAAGGTGGATCAAAGAAATGATGTTGGATTGCAATCATTAACAAAAAAAAATACAGGAACAAAATCCTATGTAAAACTTTGTTCACATTTTATTAACCCTTAGTAAAATATAAATGTTGACAAAGTTAATCCCCATCCCATTAGTCCTCCCTAGTATCATAGTGATATTAGAGGCTCTTAGATCCAAGTTTCTCAATCTAATCATTTACCATTAAGTTATTCCATGTTGGAAACCCTATGTAAGTGATCCTAATCTATGGTGGTTGTGAATTATGCCTCATGGTAGTGGAAAATCTCCCCAAAAAGTAAATGAGGTTAAACATTGCTATCTTTTACTTGGGGATTTATTTATTCCAAACTGGTGTTAATTATTATTAGGCAACCATTTTGTAGAACATGGGTTAGAAGAATATATAAATATTGATATGGATAATAATTATTGGAGGATTTATCCCAATGAATTTTTCCTCCTATAATTTCCTAGTTCTCATAGAGTCCTCTCATAAATTAATTTTTTGTGTCCCCTATCAATGATTGGGTGTTCTAGATTTCATTTATTTAGAAGAAGTTAAGACTTAAAAAATTATTCTATAATACTCCATGATTAGTTTATAGTCTAACACATTCAACCTTTCCAATTCACATGAAAATGGAAGTGGCAGCATCTATAATTTGGTTTCACAAAAATTTACTCCCTTAATTATTTCCTTGAGAGAAAATACATCACATCAAGTTATTTGTGTATTACTTAACATTGATGGTAATTTCATAGGGGTTATTAATTTTTATTCCCTAAATTATGTCCCTAATATAATTAAATTATGAACATGGCTCATTGACAATATGCCCCTTTCCACCTAAAAAAATGTTGACACCTTAATATGATTGAGAGTCCAAAGAGAAAAACTAGGGCCCACCTAATGGGATATTTTTTTAGAAAGCATGAATCATGGTATTATTTTAAAAACTAGCAGGGATTAGTGGTTCCAATCCTTTTACATAATTTGTTAAATACTAAGCCATGGTTTACTTGGTCCAATTGTCATGCCATGTTTTCCCAAAACACATGTTCTCTTTCTCAATTTCTGACTAGAAATCCATCAAAGTCTATATAAAACTTATCCTCTCTAATAATTGTCCCATAGCTTATAGATTGTAGCCAAAAAATGACCATTTTAAAGTCCCACACAATAAATTAATCATGAACACACCTCTCCTCAACCACAATGGAACCATTTGAATCATTGTTATATGGTGGAATTTGGTTCTATGTCTGTCATATGCTTACATCTGTATTGAGTCATGGAATGACATGGTTAGCTACATTTCCACCTTCTTCTACCACAATGTAAAGCATATTGCACCTATTGATAACTAGGACAATAGCATTATCACCAAGGAATACCAATTTATTTTTTCCATCATTGAGAACTACTATTTTAACTAACAACTTCAAGCCATGAATGCTACTCTAGATTATAATATTAAAATAGTTGATATCCATATGGTTATAGGGGCACAATCCAGGGCATGTTTGTAGAGTAATTAGATTGGAAATTGTTCCCTAAAGTATTTATTAAATCATATCATAACCAAATAAGTTGATGAATAAATCAAAGCCATAAAACTTTCTCATAACTGGCTCATTATTCTATAATAAATATTCTTGTCTTTCTTGAACCATTAAAAATTGGTGTTCCATTCCCATAAAGATTTTATGGATAGATCGCAAGTGCTATAATAATGTTTGGATGTGTTTCCCAATAAGTTAAGCCTTTTGTACCAAAAAAATTATAATGTTCCCCTTTCTCATAATGAGTTTTTTGATGTAATGTAATGCATAACCAATGATAAAGCACCAAAGATTGATGGATTTACTTATGAATTTTATAGATCTACTTGGTAATTTTTGGGGCTTTAAAGATTATAACTAATTCCTATAAAATAAGTCATTAAGAATTGTCATAAATAAAGGAAATGTTAAATTCATCTCCAATTATAGTGACTCATAACTTATTACTAGCTGGCACCCAATCACCCTTTTGAGTGTTTCTTATAAAATTATTGTTGAGGCCCTAGTGAATTACCTCCCCCATATTTAACCCATAATCATTAGACCCAAACAAATGAGATTTATAAAGACTAAATATATATTGGATAATTAATTGGATTATGGTAAGAAATGGAATGGGATTGACTCCTTTTCATGTCGACCATATTTTTCAAACTTGATTTTGAAAAAGTTTATGATTGGATAGAATGGACTTTTATACTCACTATGCTTAAGGCTCTAGAGTTCTACCAATTCTTTCTCTTAGTAGCAAATTTTTTTTTCTCAATCCAATGGATTCCCTCACCATCAATGGGCATAATTGTGATGGATTTGGAATTTTTAACTCCATAAGAAAGGGTTTCCCTTTAGATCCTAGTTTATATGTTTTGGTTGTCAAGGAATTTGGTTATTTTCTTACTCATATAATATATCAAGGACTTATTAGAGGTTTTATTCTTCCTGGTCACCCCTCTCAGATCATCAATGGCATCTTTAGATGTTATCTTCCTCACTCTTAATGAGAAATAATCCTCCTTAAAATAGGATGCTTTAATGCCTTAACATATTTTCCAAAGTCTCAAGGTCTAATCTATAATGGGCTACAACCTAATGTTACAAATAATGCACAATTCTTTATCTAGAGTGGCACCATTAATATCAATGGAAGTAGATACATAAAGGAGTGATATTTAAATTTCTTGGTGTTTATTTTTATTTTGATAACTCTCCTTTAGATCTGTGGTAATATGTATGGAAATGAAAGTTTAATATGGGATACCCAAACGTCTCTCTTTAGCTGGTACATTTCAATATTGTATCAAAATCATTGCAACCACTTGTGTTTACTACTCCTCATGTTGGGCCATCTCCAAATCCTTGTATGAATAATTAACAAAGATCCTAAGGGAACTTATTTTAGCCAATGCTAAACAAACTAGAGGTTGTCACAAGGTTGTGATGATGTTTGTTACTTTCATCATGACAAAGGTGGAATGGGAATCATCGATGTCTACAAATAAAGTATTAGCCTTCATGTTAGGTAGGTGGTTAGATAAGCTAAAGATAATGAATCCTAGATGATCCTTTTAAGGCATTGTATG
The DNA here is from genome assembly GCA_037957365.1 of Torreya grandis. NCBI lineage: Eukaryota > Viridiplantae > Streptophyta > Pinopsida > Cupressales > Taxaceae > Torreya > Torreya grandis. The sequence goes on along the minus strand of JARHVA010007659.1, from coordinate 490,818 downwards.
TATACATGTGCACACTATGGAAAAAGCAGTTTGAAAATAATTGGTTTACACACTTTATTGATTACCAATGCCCCTGTCAAGATAGAATGTTATTCTATAACAAAGAGAATTTGGAAAGATTTTGAAGCTATCAACACCTTTTTGAAATGGGTTGGAGATGGATATCATAGTGATCTTTCCTTCAACAACCATAATATTTGGTGGTATCGTATAATGACCAATACTAGTTTTCCTTTAGTAGAAATACTAGGTATAACATTTCTACAACTTTTTCTAAAGGGAATTCACACTTTTAAGGATTTGACTTCCTCTTGAGATTGTATCACATGGTATGTGATAAAAGACAAACACAAGTTACTTAATACATACTTACCTTGTATATTTCATATCCAATAGTTGATGCCTAATATCATGCTACATAAGATCGGATTACAACCTCCAAGTGAATGGTGGAAGGACTGGAGATGGAACTGTTCTTAAATTACTCTCTTGGTCTCATATCAAATGATGAGCCCATTCTCTTCTAGTCTAGACAATCTAAATAAGTGTTAGAATTTATGTTTTTGCATCTAGGCACTGACAGAGTTGTTCTCAGAGTTTCAACTACTTCTCAACTCCCCTTACTTAGTGGGTGTGTGCGAGTGTAGAGGGGAGTTGTGTACCACTTGGTAAATGTGTCGATGGTTTTTCATGATCGAGCTCATTTGTGTAGGGGATAGTTTGATTGGTACTTATATTCACCACCTTCTAGTTGGGTAATTATTATTTCATTAGTCCCTCTCAATCCACTCAGGATAATTTCCTATTACCGAGTCTTCCTTCAACTGAGGCTTTTACTTAGAATGCTCAGCGTCCTAAAGATGATATGCCTCCACCACCTTCTAGATTTACATCTTGTACTTAAGGATATGTATTGTTTATATTTTTTTAATGTAATTTTGTAGACTCTAAATTACCATGCATATTTATTAATTTCTCATTTTTTAACCATATTTTTTACTGACAAAAAATTCGAGTTCTGTATAGTAATCGACCACTTTATTGTTATAACCATTATTATATTATTATTATTAATATATTAATAATTATATCGATACATTTCAATCATAATATTTCAATCTTTTGATATATGTGGCATATATAAGATCCATAAGAGACCACTTCTTTTAATATTCTATGATTGACCTGCAAGTAATGATTATTCAATTCTTATAATTCTTCTCTTCCTTTTGATTCCTTTAACTTTCTCGGGGGAAATTTACCGTCATGGTATTTAATTGAAAGGGATTTTGTAAAGAGGGGTTTCGTATAGATGGATTCAAATCAATAAGTTTAATTGTCACCCCTGAAAAAAATTGTCATTGAGATTAAGATCTGACAAACAAGTGGAAATCGTTTTTATACAAACCTCCTCTTCAATAACAGACAGATATGATAACTAAAATTTATTTTTAATTATTGATAAAAACAAATAAAAATATCCTTCCAAATCCCTTGAAGACAAGCCATGAGGAATACCAGTACACATAAAATCCAGATTACCAATAACCACACAGAAAAAACACCTGCATACATTTTGAAAGTAGTTAAACCATTATTGTTCTGCGGTTAAAGTCTGTTAGATCTGGAAGAGGTCTGCCTGGGCAAGACCTGTACTTGTATTCCCAGCGACTTGTAAATCTCCACAATCATCTTTTCATTCAAATCTTCAGCACCAGTCTTTCTTTCTCCATCTTGCTCGTCCATCTTTTTGTATTTTCGTCTCTGCAAAAACTTCTTCACAGACATGGAAAATCCAGTGCTATCAGAAATGCCGGCCATCGAAAACTATTTTCTGCCTTAAAGTTGTCAACAGGTCTTGTATTTGTAATTCCGAAGGGGTATTGTGAGTAGAAATGTGCGGAACGTGCCAATTATTTTTCCTTCTTTTGGTGATCCGGTCAAAGTTATATATAAAATAAAATAAAGATATACTTCTAGCCCTTCTAGATAATAAGAGGGGCAGTCGGCAACAACCTCATAATAGACTAAGCGTTTTGTTCCTTGAAAATTCTTCTAAAAGGTTTTTTAATAGTTTATGATGTTAGGGGCTTTAAATAATTTCTTTTTTAAGGGTTTATTTTTTCCACTATTAAATTAATTTATTGTATAATAACATGTAACATAAAACTTGACATTACATTATTGAAATTTGCAGATTGTTTATATATTTTTTTTAAATAGTAAAAGACATCGAAAAGGTTGTAGTTTAATTGTTGAGGATGACGGTTATTTATATTTAGATTTTAGATACGAAGAGTCAAGCAGTTAAGCCCAGAATCATGTCCTAGGTAATTCTGACAGTATGAATGTCCCTTACTCGTGGTTGTTTAGCTAAAAGAGCTATTTATGAAATATGAACAGAGATATCGACATTCTATGTAATTCAGTGATTCCATATAATACTTTCAGGAATACAATCAATAAAAAATATAGTAAAAGACTACTATATTTTAATCAATGTAAATTTTTACCAATACGAACTAATTTTAATTTCAATTTTGACTGATGTCCTTAAATGTGAACTGAAATATTTTTTCAACTCTCTGTTTTAAGGTATCATGTGATGTGTAGCTTTGAACATGAGGGCTCTCCTTTTTTCTCTATATAGCTTAGATTGGCATGTACTATTAAGCAAGTAATGAATTATTTGATTATACTAATCTCCACCTTCTAGTTGATATTGAGTAACTTGCACAACTGAGATTATGGGATGTTATTCTATGTTCAATTGAATGATACCATGCCCTCATAGCATTTTAGCTAGATTAATTTGCAGGTCAAACTTATTCGATTTGGCCATTGATTTCCCTACGTGTTCTCCTAATTCATTATGTCTAAGCGCAAGCTTGACATATGGATATGGCACAATGGCATGCAATTTTTACGTGGGATATAATGTCTGAATTTATTTTTAGATTTAATAAAGGCATAAATTTCATTGTCAATCATGGATTACTTTAGTTCTTCACCTTTTAGATTGGTGCTCATGAAATATATGGGGTGTTCATTCTCTTCAACATTTTCGGTAAGTATAATTGTTATTGTATGTTCAGATCCAAATGAATATATGAGGAAATCCTTCATAAAACATGCATTGATCATATTTGGGGCTTGAGCTATAACATCATTAATATATTGAAACACATTCTTTACTTCAATGGTTCATTCTACGTTTAGATAATGTTTCAACATTGCATTCAATGGTCTTACTTTTTCAATAAATATAGAAATGAACTTTCAAACAAAATTAATCTTATTAAAGAGAGGCTTAAGATTATTTATAATATCAAGATATGAAATTTTAGATATGACATGATATCTTTCATCGTAAATAGAAATAAATTATTTAGTAATAATTTGAGCTAGTAGCTTATCTTATGTAAATCCAAAAATACATTTTTTAGGATTTAACGATATTCCATACCTTTGAAATTTGTCAAATAATTTTTACATATGGATAATATGATTTGCCCTATCCTTAGATAAGATAGTAAGGTCATCCATATAGATGATGATATGCATACCAATGAGTCTTCAAAAATTGAAGTACATAGTTCTTACATTGATTACTACAAAAATAATATATGCACTTTCAAGATTTATCTATATTTTTCCTAATCTTAGTTCCATATGCGTACAATGATATATCTATTTCAAAACAACTTGTAAATAGGCAAGGTGGTTACATTAACACATAGGTGTACTCCTAAACCTTATTATTTCAATTTCAATCAATTTCAAGTACTTTCAATATAGATTATATACATTAATTTTATACTATAACATTCTCTTGGTTGTAGGTCAATTGCCAACAATATGCTCAAGTTGGGCACGCACAAAGACAAGGTATGCATACACACCTAGTTTTACATTCATTTCATTTAAAATATTATTTTAATTACTAGATTAAAGGGGTGGAAAATGTCGATGATATTTGTTGATTATATAAGACCTTAGTCTTTTACACTTGGAAAACTTAGACCTTGGTTATTTCTCTTAAGTTTCTACCTTTCTTGCTTCTATAAGTCTCACATCTACTCTATTTCCGTGTCCTTTAGTCTATATCTACTAGTACAACCAATAATATATTGATGATGAAAGTATTATGTCTTGTCCATAATGTTAAAAATGTACTTATCTTTCATATCTACAAGTTCTAAATCTGTACCTATTCACCTACTCCCTAAACACTAACATTTAAGTTAGATAGTAGTGTTAACACTACTGTCCTATCCTAACGTAAGTGTTCAATGCCCTAAAATCATCTAATTTATAAATGAAATGTATCCTAATGTTCATCATAAGTGATTTAGTGCAAGTTATTACTCCAAAGGGATTGATATAAATATAAGTTCAATCCTCATTTTTTTCTCACCTGGAAAACACCTATGAATACCTAGAAAAATACCAAAGAACATTCAATTGAATAAAACTTTCCTATTTATTCATATTTACATATATGTAATACTACACATCTATAGGTTTAAATTACTAATGGAGTAACCCAAGAGCATGATTTATCAATTCAAAACCTATGTCACTATTTTTAAATGTTTTGTACACATTGTATGATTCACACACAATTCAACATGTATGGGATAACTTAATCAATATGAGGCCCTCTTCAGAGTATTGGCTATGTAGGTAGTGCCCTATGACATAGGGTTCATTTGGGTCAACTTGATACCATGTGTCCACTAACACATTTTTCCCTAAGGTCACATTGATGATGGAATGATAGATTTTTTTTTCACAAGAAACAATAGCCCATGACCTAGATGTAAATACACCAAAGTAAAGGCAAAGTAAAACCTAAAAACATTTAAGTTGTTGCATCATGTTTCACCACATATTTTATACATGACACTAGCACCAAACCAATATAGTAGCATTGATGAAACTATCCCATGATGATGTTACTATCAAGAGAACTAGAAGCATTAGAACCATAATATGATGATTGTTCATGAATATCCTTCCATCCTACTTTAAGATTATTTTAGATCCATTACTACATTAGCATTATAACAAGATAAATACTTTACTTCTTTGTCATTTGTATATCTAGCATAGTTGTACTTTTCATATTTAGACTATCTTAGCATAATAAATTCTATGTATGCTTATATCCAAGTTTAACATTTAATTAGTTTGTTATAGATTTGATTATCACCCTAGTGCCATTTCATTTGTATACACCCCTTTAACAATCTAGATAAACCTAATCTAGATTCTATTTTAGGGTTAAATAGTTTGATTTTTTAAAATAGGGGTGTGTTGGTCATAATAAAAGGCAATGAAGATTGAGAAATAATTTCAAGGAATTATATTTCTATAGGTGCACCCTATGTAAAAAAAATGTAAAAACCAATAATAGTCTTCCTTTGACATAAATTCCAAGTATAAAAGCTTTTTGTATTTTTCAAAATAGAATTTAAGTTATTAAGCATTTGTTTTCCTCTCGAGATTGGATCACATAGAAATTGATAAAATATAAATAAAAGTTATTTAATATGGTTATACCTTTTATTTAGCATATACAAGAGTTGACACCTCATATCCTGCTATAGAAGATGGGATTGAACCTTCACATGCATGGCGAAAGGACTGGTTATGGAACTGTGATACCCAATTTAGATATTACCTTCATGGTCTCATATATCAAATTATAAATCCATTCTCTTCTCCTCTAGACAATATAAATAGGTTTTGTATTTTTATTTCTTCACACAAGACTTGTCTCATAGGAATTCTAAAAATATGAAATGCCAAGATTGATCCCAAGCTTGCACAATTTATCTGGTGTCTAGTATAACAAGGCCTTCCAATTGGGGAGTGACTCTTGCACATTAAAAATTTTTAACGTATATGTTCAACTTGTTTGATACCTAAGTCCTTTAAACATATATTTTGGATGTCCCCAAGTGCTCAATATTCCTTAAAAATGAGCCACATAATATTACAACCTTTCCATCTAGATATCTTCTCTTAGTGAATGGTATTTATTGGGGATAAAGCTTAGTTTCTAACTTACATTAATTTTATATGGTATTTTGAAACTATAATTTAATTTCAAATATGTAAATATATAAGTTTGGTTATTTTTTAAAATGAGGACCCATCTTCATAATTATTTTAAGACAAGATGATTGCTATCTATTTTCCTCTTATACTAATCCAAGATCATGATGGCAAGGTGGTCCTATAGTTTCAACACTTGGAAGATCTACTCAACCACCAAGGGAATGCTCCTTACACTATGATGTGCTTGCCCCTAGATCAACCACCTAATTGATCCCCTTCTTTAGTGCCGAGGTGTAGACAAAGTTGATCTCACAATTGTAATCTTGTTTCCACTCCTCTTCAACAGTGGGGACGAAATTTGGATTTTTTTGGTGGATTATCAAAATGGAGATCTTCTAATTGTGGATTCACTTTTTCACTACCCCCATAAATCCACTCAATATGGTTTGATGGAAACTTTTTATCCTTCTTGACCTAAGACTTCTATTTAGAATTCTAAACATTCTAAGAATGATTCACCTCTACAAACTTCTAAGACTACATATTATGTTTAAGAATATGTGTCATTTATGTTTTTTTACAACATATTCTAGACTAGATTATCATGCATAGTTGATAGTTTCTTGTTTCTAAATTGCATGTTTTTATCAATAAAGAATTTAGGCCATACATTCTAACCAAGAGATTTTTTGTAAACATATTGATGATAATACTATTGGGCAAGTGCATGGAGTTAGGGGATAATTTCATGGACATTTTCCATAATGTGATCACATTATTAAATAATTACATCGCATTATTGACACAATCAGATCACATTATTTAAATTATGGCTCAACAATTACTAAGCCATAACATGATCATGTTAATACATAATGTGATCATGTTATTTTAAAAATAATAACATGATCATGTTCCTATTGTTTTACATATTAAATTAGTGAACATGTACATAGAGCAAATGTTGGTTAATAGATAATGTGACTATGTTATTATAAAAGTAATAACGTGATCACGTTCTTATTATTTTGCACATTAAAACATGTGGACATGCACATGAATCCAATCTTGGCCAAAAGATTATATTTACCACACTAAAATTAAAGTATAAATTTAAATTTATATTATTACATTTATTTACTTCTACTTTAAACTTATTTTATCAATTTAATTTAATTTCTTATACTTAAAATTTATTTTAGTAAATATAAAAAATTAGGGTCACTTTGCATCTGATAGAGTGGGTCTCATAGATGCACATCTTATGATGCAGAAAATAGTTTTTCAAAATCTTATCTAGTCATTACTTAGGATTTTAAGGGTCTAAGTGTTGAACAAAGGGATTTCAAGGCATAAATTTTACAATTGATGTCCACTTTTTGTAAATATATAGTCATTTTTTGAGTTTTTATGCCTAATAGATTGAATCTTGAAATTTTTAGGAGTCCTAAATTTGTCAAAATTTATGTTTGAAAACCACTTACTTTGAAATTGATGCAAATTAGTGTGATTGGGGTATCATAGGTCACATTGATGACCTGCACACATCAAATAACCACTTTATGTTAATTTCACTTGTTCATCATTGCTCCCTCATCCCTGATCACTTTCTACTCATCCCTTATCACCCATAATCACTCTTTCATCATTACTCATTGTCCTTAATCACTTCCTCATTGACCTTGACTATCTCTAGTCATCTCTGATCACTCCCTCATCATTCTTGATTACTCATTCATTAAACCTCAATATCCCTCATCATCCCTAATCACTCATTCTTCATCCCTCATTATCCCTCATCACTCCCTCATTAACCCTCACCATTCCTCAGCATGGGCACAAAGTTTAGGGACAAAAAGTGGCCTATCCATGGACATGATTTTGTTGAAATTTAAGAAATATGAACTTTTGTAGATAATTTGAGATATCTACATTTCAAATATGAAGATGGTTCAAGAACATAAATTGTAGCATTTTGAGTCTGGTTTCCAAAACACTAATTTTTTTAAAAAAATGGTTAAGTATTACTAGGGCAAACATCTAAATTTTGAAGAGAAACTCCTATTTTTTTAAGAAAATAGAGTATATAAATGATTGTGTGATGCACCATTTTTTTTATCAATGTTCAATATTGTTTGAAATAATTCAATAAAAATTTAGATAAGATCTTCTAGTTTGTGACCTATATTTTTTATAATTTTCAACGAATACTTTTTTAATGAATTTTTCAAGTAAATAGATCTTGAAAACTAATAAAAAAATGGATAGTCATCTATGTGGTGCACCTAACTACCTAAAAAAAAATGAAAATTGCTTTTTTTGAATGTGTACATAATTAGTCCTAGTTTGTGACCATATAATGTTTTTTGCACTTGGATCAAGGAAATACAAATTACATGAACATGTATAGGCATGTATGTTTGTGGCATGTAGTGGCCTAAAGAAGGTATAGTTATAAATAAACATAATTTAAAACCTTAAATTAGTCCAAAAATTATAAAAATCATATTTTTTGAAATAGGAAAGTATGTTGAACATGATGGTATTAAATTTTTTAATTTTACCATTGAAATTTGTAGTATATATGGTGATCAAAGTTGATTTTTTATTTTTTTTTAATCATGACTCTCAAACTTGATTGTAGATTGATAGGTCCAAGCCTTTGGCTTAGGAATCCAAGCCATTCACGAGCCAAAAGACATGATATTTGAATTTAAATTAAAATAGCATGATCATGATAATGTATAACATGATCATGCTAATAAATAATGTGACCATCCTACTATAAAATCAATAATGAAGTCACATTACTTTTTTTTTGCACATTAAATAAATGAACATGTACACATTGCAAATCTTGGTTAATAGATAATGTGTTCACATTATTATATAAATAATAACATGATCATGTTCCTATTATTTTTCACATAAAATCATGTGGACATGCACATTAAGCCAATATTTACTAGAATATTATATTTACTACTCTAAATGTTGATTATAAGTTAAAATATAAACTTATACTTTAAATTTATTTCAGTAAATATAAGAAATTAGGGTCACTCTACATCTGATAGAGTTGGTCTCGTATATGTGCACCTTATGATGTAGAAATTAGTTTTTAAAAATCCAATATCTTCATTTCTTAATCATTTTCAACATTTAAGTATTAAACCTATGGATTTCAGTACATAACTTTTGCAATTGTTATCTATTTTTAGTAAACATATAGTGATTTTTTAATTTTTTGTGCCGTTTAAATTGATTCCTAACATTTATAAGAGCCCTACATTTGTAAAAAATGAACTTTGAAAGTTACTCACTTTAAATTTGATCCAAAGTGGTGTGATTAGGGTAGTGTAGGTCACATTGATGACCTATACACATCAAATGACCATTTTGTGTTAATTTCACTTATTCATCATCCCTCCCTCATCCTTGATCACTTCTTACTCATCCATAATTACCCCTAATCACTCTCTCATCATTCCTCATTGTCCCTAATCACTCCCTCATTGACCCTCACTATCCCTATTCATTTATAATCACTCCATTATTATCTATAATCAGTCCTTCATTGACCCTCAGTATTATTCATCATCCCTAATCACTTACTCCCCATCCTTCATCATACCTAGTCATTCTTTTATCATCCCTCACCATCCCTATTCACTCCTTAATTGACCTTCATTTTCCCTCATAATCTCTAATCACTCAGGCTTATTATCCATAATCACTCCTTCATTGACTATCACCATCTATAAATATCCCTAGTCACTCCCTCCAATTCCCTCGTAATCCCTAATCACTCTTTCCTCATCACTCATCATTGTTAATCACTCCCTCATTAACCCTCACCATCCCTCATCATACTTAATCATTTCATTATCACTTGATGTAAGTATATAATCAAAAGATATTTTTGATTATAATTATATGTTATTTAATCCATTATAATATAAATTTCTCTTCTAGTACTTCTTGTGTTGTCAATACCCATATGTGATAGTCAATTTTGTTACTAAATGAATTGGATGATCTTCCAAATTTATAGTCAAGTAACATAATTACTAACACAAAAAAAAGTATGAATTTTAGTTCATCAAATTATATTTATTGTGAAACTACCTAGATGAAACTTTATTTAGTTCCAACTTTGGTAGCTTGGTTCAAAGGATAAAAATAAAACACAAATCTCTTGTATAATTTTCTAATTCTAAGAAAATTTCAATCATATGCAAAGTTATTTGGTGTTTCCCATTCCTGTGTGACTTGAATATTGGTCAAGTTCACACAAGCACTATTTTGCATGTAATGTATCCCAAATATTTTATCTCTTGCATGAAAAATGAACATTTATTCATGTTATCATTAAAAATATGTTTTTGCAAAAATGAGAAACACTAGTTCATCATGGTGTAGATGTTCATCCCATGTTTTTTAAACATTAATATGTCATCAATCTAGATTTAAAAAATGACATAGGTAAATGGCCTGAGTATGTTATTAAACATCTCAATGAATTGATTATCTACATGAGTTAACCTAAAAGGCATAACCAACTAGTCAATCAATCATTCCTTTATTTTTAATACTATATTCTAGATGTCTAGAGGTTCAACATGAATATGATAATACCCAAACTTAAGATAAATTTTGGAAAAATATTATACACTCTGGATATGTAATAAAATGCCTTAATATTTAGATAAGGATAATAGTTCTTCACTTTAATCTAGTTAAGATTTCTTAAATTGATTTACAACTGTGGCACAAACACAATTTAGCTTATACAAGGCAATGATTTGGGCATGATGTGTCCATTATCCATTATTTCATAGATCTACCACTTGATCTATTCATTCTCTAAAAATGATATGTTTTATAAATAGGTTTGAGGTAGAGTTAGCTAAGGGATCATACCAGTAGTATTTTTTAGTGTAAAATATATATAAACTTATTTAGGTGACTAAAAGATATCCTTTTATTCATCTAGTTTATGGTTCAATTATTTTTTATTTTTTATTGTTGGATTAAAACACTATGATATGGTGACATAACGATGTTATTACATTTAATTCTTACCATATAGAGTAGAATTCTTACTAGAATTGATAATATTCTTGCACTTCCTGACACTAATGACTAAAATCTTATGAACTAACTACAATATATGGTATTTTAGATCATGATAATCTATCACAAAAATTAAAGGATTTATTTCATAGACTACATATTAAAGGTAAATATTTGGTTGACCATATGTAAAACATCGCACACCTCTAATTGTGAGATATCACAAAGGATTTCATCTTTAAAAAGTTTGATTTTATACACCAAGTAACACTACTAGGTGATCCATTTATCAAGGCCTATGATAGACCATACACTAATGTATGGATATAGATGATGTATAAATTTCAAGTTTAAATTTTGAAAATATGATTTAGGAGAAATTAAATTCTTATAACTTTAATTGGAAATGATGAAGTGTATTCACTCACCACTGATCTACATTTGTTAATAAAATAATATTTTAAATTCATATAATTTCTTTTTGTGGGAAGTAGATATATTTTTAGTACCAACAATATCTTTGGGTTCATAATATGTTATCTACTTACCCTTTTATAGTGTTATATAACTTTTACCCACTTCTTAAGATGTGGAAGTAGAGATCTCATATTTTGACACTCTTCATTGGATTTAATATTGAACTTATGAATTAAGCAGCACATTAAAATATTAGACTACTTATTCTAATCATTTGAAAATTATATTCCACTCTCTAGGATGTTGACTAAATCAATAGACATAAAAATATAAGGACTTCAATGTAATTGTTCATATCATAAAATTTCATCATATGGAAAGTAATTAATTGGCTTCAATAAATCACATAGCTTGGTGATGCTCATGTATTTACTACCCATTTTTGTTACTATGGTAGTTTTACTTGCTTCCCTTTTTGTGGCATATTTTCAATTTTGAATTACATCATTTTTAATAGGCCTATATTTTTTCATAGGTGATAAATATTTATGTTTCAAAATTGCCTCCACGTCATTTTGATTATTATGTCTTATATTTTATACTATCACTCAACTCTCCACTTATAACTCCTAGCATTTTTAAACCCAAAAAAAAAATCTCCATCAAGGTATTGGATGGAGTGATTAAAGATGAGGAGGGATGAGGAAGAATTAAGTAGAGATGATGATGGAGTCAATAAGAATGATGAGGGATGGTGACAATCAATGAAGGAGTGATTAAGATATATGAGGGAGTGATTAAGGAGGATGAGAGAGTGATTAAGGATGATAAGGGATTGTGAGGGATAATGAGGGAGTGATGAGAGGTGATGAGGGATGAGGAAGGAATGATTAGAGATGATGAGGTATGATGAAGCAGTGATTAAGGATGATGACAGATGGTTGGGGTCAATGACAGAATGATTAAGGATGATGAGGGAGTGATTATAAATGGCTAGGAATGGTGAGGGTCAATAAGGAAGTTATTAGGGATGATTAGGTATAAGGAAGGAGTTATTAGGCATGATGAAGTGATGATTAGGTATGGTGATATTATGATGATGGATGATGAGAAATAATGAGGGAGTGATTATGGATGATGAAGGAGTGATTAAATATGATGAGGGATGGTAAGGGTCAATGAGGGAGTGATGAGTGATAAGGAGTTAGTAATTAAGGATGATGACGGATAGTGAGGGTCAATGAGGGAGTAATTAAGGATGATGATGAAGTGATTGGAGATGACTAGGAACATTGAGGGTTAATGAGGGAGTGATTAGGGATAATGAGGAATGATTAGAGAGTGATTATGGGTGATGAGGCATGAGTAAAAAGTGATCAAGGGTGAGGGAGGGATGATGAACAAGTGAAATTAAAATGAAGTGGTTATTTGATGTGTGTAGGTCATCAATATGACCTTTGATACCCTAATCACAACACTTTGAATTAATTTAAAAGTGATTTATTTTAAAACTTTAATTTTGACAAACCTAAGACTCCTAAAATTTCTAGGAATTAGTTTGAAAGGCATAAAAACCTAAAAAATGACTATATATTTACTAGAAATAGACATCAATTGCAAAATTTATGCCCTAAAATCCCTATGTTTAACACTCAAACCATGAAAATGCCTAAGTACTAACCAAATAATATTTTGAAAAACTATATTTTACATCATAAGGCATGCAGATATGAGACAAACTCTATTAGATGTAGAGTGACCCTAATTTATTATATTTACTAAAATAAATTTAAAGTATAAGGAAATAAATGTAATATAAGATAGTGGCCAAGATTGGATTCATGTGCATGTCCACATGATTTTATGTGAAAAATACTAAGAACATGATTGCATTATTTATTTTATAATAATGCAATCATGTTATCTATTAACCAAGATTCACTATGTATACATGTTCATTGATTTAATGTATAAAACAACATGAATGCAATCATGTTATTATTTTTACAATAATGGGATCATGTTATGTATTGAAATGATTTCATTATGCCTCAGTAATTTTTAATCCATAATTTAAATAACATCATCATATTATGTCAATAACATGATCATGTTATGAAAAATGTCCATGGAGTTGACCCCAACTTCATTAAATTACCCTCATCTTTAATCATTACCTCATCATCCCTAATCACTCCCTCATTGGTTCTTACCATCCATCACCATCCTTAATCACTCTCTCATCATCCCTAGTCACTGATTCATCATCCCTAATCACTCTCTTCTCAACTCTCTTTGTCTTTATTCATTCCATTCTTCAACCTTACATTTCCTCATCATTTATAATCACTTTTTCATCATCCCTAATCAATCCCTCATTGACCCTCACCATACCTCATCATCCATAATCACTACTTCATCATACCTCATCATCTCTAATCTCTCCTTCCTCATCCCTCATCTCCACTAATCACTCCTTCATTAACCCTCACCATCCTTCATCACCCCTAATAACTACCTCATCCTCCCTAATCACTCCTTCATTGACCATAACCATCCTTCATCATCCCTATTGACTCCCTCATAATCTCTATTTAATTCCTCCTCATTCCTTCTCATCCTTAATCACTCTATGAAATATCTTGATGGTGGTATTTTGTTTGGGTTTAAGAATGATAGGAGATACAAGTGGAGAGTTGAGTGCTATCACAAAATATAATACATATTGATAAAAATGATGTGAAGACAAATTTGAAAAATAAGTATTTAACAACTATGAAAAATATGGGCTTATTAGAAATGATGTAATTCACAAATAAAAATTTGCCAAAAAAAGAGAAGCAACTAAAACCACCAAAGCACCAAAATGGGTAGTAAACACATGAGGATCATCAAGTTATGTGAGTTCTCGAAACCAATAAATTGACTTCCATAAGAGGATATTTTATGATCTGAATAATTACATTGAAGTAATTCTATATGTGTGTCTATTGATTGATTCATCATACTAGAGAGTGAAAAATAATTTTTAAATGATTAGAACAAGTAGTCCAAGATTGAAAAGTGGTGCTTAATTAATAACTTCAATATTCGATCCAATGAAGAGTGTCACCCTAGGAGATATCTATTTTCACATCTCAAGGAGTGGGTAAAAGTTATCTATCACTATAAAAAGGTAAGTAGATAATAGATTATGAACCCAATTATATGGTCAGTATTAAAAATATCTCTACTTCCCCTAAAAATAAATTATATGAATTAAAAATATTATTTCATTAACAAATGTAGATCAATAGTGAGCCAATACACTTCATCATTTCCAAAGGAATTCATAAGAATTTAATTTATCCTAAAGTATATTTTCAAAAATTGAACTTGAAATTTTTACATTCTCCATAGCGATATGGTAGTGAATGGTCTAGTATAGGCCTTGAGAAATGGATCGCCTAGTAGTGTCACTTGGTGTACAAAATCAAACTTTTAAAATATGAAATATTTTCTGATATCTCACCATTAGAGGTGTGTGATGTTTTAGATGTGGTCAAAAAAATATATTTACCATTGACATGAAGTCTATAAAGTAAATCCTTTAAATATTGTGATATATTGTCATGATTTTAAATACCATATATCCTGCTTAGTTCATAAGTGTTCAGTCATTAGTGCCAAAAAAAGAAAGAATCTTGTAAGTTATAGTAATAAGTATACTCTTGATGGTAAGAGGTAAATTTAATAACATAATTATTTCACCATATCATAGTTTGGTTTATCCAACAATAACAAAAACAAAATAATTGAAACATATACTAGATGAATACAAGGCTATCTTTCAATCACTGAAATAAGTTCCTACATACTGTGCACTAAATAATACTATTCATTTAATCCCTTAACTAACTCTACCTCAAACCCATTTCTACAATATATCATTACTAGCGAATGAGTAGATCAAGTGGTAGATCCATGAAATCATGGATAATGGACACATCATCCCCAAATCATTGCCTTGCAGAAGCCCAATTGTGCTTGTGCCAAAGTTGTGAATCAATTAAAAAATATTTAGAAGATTAAAGTGAATAAATATTTGCCTCATATAAATATTAAGGATTTTTTATAAAATATCCATGCTGTAGAAATCTTTCCAAAAATTGATCTTAAGTTTGGGTATCATCATATTCATGTTGAACCTCTAGACATTTGGAATATAGTTTTAAAAATAAAGGAAGGATTCTTTGACTAGTTGGTTATTCCTTTGACGTTAACTCATGTAGTGATTTGATTAATTGAGTTGTTGAATGACATCCTTAGGTGCTTTACCTATATCATTTTTTCAATCTACCTTGATGACATCTTAATAATTATAAAACATAGGATGAACATCTAAATTATGTTGAACTAGTGTTTCAAATTATGTAGAAACATATTTTTATGATAAAATGAATAAGTTTTATTTTTCCATAAAAGAGATAAAATAATTGGGATACATTACACACACAAGGAGTTCATGTGTGAACCTGACCAAGAATCAAGTCATACAGAAATGGAAAACACCAAATATCTTTGCATCTGATTCAAATATTCTCAGAATTAGAAAATTATACAAGAGATTTGTGTTTAATTTTTATCCTTTGAACCAATATACCAAAGGTTGAGCCAAATAATGTTTCATCTAGTGGTTTTCATAGAAAAGATAATTTGATGAACGAAAATCTAGAATCTATTTTTTATTAGTACTTATGTTACTTGACTATAAATTTGGAAGATCATCTAATTCATTCAATAATATAATTGAATATCACAATTGGGTATTAAAAACATAAAAGCCATATAAAATATTTAATTTATATTATAATGGATTAAACAATATATGATTGCAATCAAAGATATATTTAGAGTATATACTTACATCTGATGATGAGGGAGTGATTAGAGATGATGAGGGATGGTGAAGGTCAATGAGAGAGTGAGTAATGATGATGAGAGATGAGGAACTAGTGATTATGGATTATGAGGGATGAGGAGGGAGTGATTAGGGATGATGAGGGATAGTGATATTCAGTCAAGGAGTGATTAGTGATGACAAGCCCAAGTGATTAGAGATGATGAGGAAGAATGAAGGTTAATGAGGGAGTGATTAGGGATGAGGAGGGAGTAATTAGGGATGACGAAGTGATTAGGGATAAGGAAATAATGATTAAGGATGATGAAGGATGGGGATAGATTGATTAGGGATGATGATTAATAGTGAGAATCAATGGAGCAATGATTATGGATGATAAAGGAGTGATTAGAGATGACTAGGGATAGTGAGAGTCAATAAGGGAGTAATTAAGGACAATGAGGTTTGATGAGAGAGTGACTAGGGGTAATGAGGGATGAGTAAGAAGTGATCAAGGATGAGGGAGGGATGATGAATAAGTGAAATTAACATGAAGTGGTTGTTTGATGTATGTAGGTCATCAATATGACCTAAACTATCCAAAGCACACCTCTTTGGATCAATTTCAAAGTAAGTAATTTTCAAACTTCAATTTTGACAAACCTATGACTCCTATAAATGCTAGGAATCAATCTAGAAGGTAAAAAAACATAAAAAATTGACTATGTGTTTACCAAAAATGGATATCAATTGAAAATGTTATGCACTAAAATCCCTAGGTTTAATACTTAAACCTTGAAAAATGCCTAAGTAACGATTAAATTAGATTTTGAAAAACTATTTTCCACATTGTAAGATGTGTAAGTATGAGACTAACCCTATCAGATGTAGAGTCACCCTAATTTCTTCTATTTACTAAAATAAATCTAAAGTATAAGGAGATAAATGTAATTATATATTTATGTAAACTTATACTTCTAGCAAATATTGGCTTCATGTGTATGTCCTCACACATTTATGTGCAAAATAACAAGAATAAAATCATGTTATTGATTTTATAATAATGTGATCATATTATCTCTTAACCAACATTCACTCCATGTACATGTTTACTACTTTAATGTGAAAAACAATAGTAACATGATTGCATTATTAATTTTATAAGAATGCAATCACATTATATATTAATACTATTGCATTATCTATTAACACAATCATGTTATCTATTAATACGATCACATTATATATCAACGTGATTTTGTTATCTATTAGAATAATTATGTTATATATTAACACAATTGGATTATCCATTAAAAAAATTAGGTAATACATTAATTTGATTATGTTATTTCAATTTGAATTCAAAAATTGCACCTTTTAAATCCATAAGTTTAATACTTAGACCCTAAAAATGCCTACATACTGAGAAGATTGGACTTTGAAAAACTATTTTCTCTATCATAAGGTGTGTAGGTATGAGACCAACTCTATTAGATGGAGATTTACCCTAGTTTATTATATTTAATAAAATAAATTTAAAGTATAAGGAAATAAATGTAACAATATATTTATGTAAACTTATACTTCTGGCCAAGATTGCCTTCATATGCATGTCCACATGATTTTATGTGAAAAATAATAGGAACACAATCATTTTATTGCTTTTATAATGATGTGATTGTGTTATCTATTAACCAACATTCACTCCATGTACATGTTCACTACTTTAATGTGAAAAATAATAGTGACATGATCACATTATTTCTTTTATAATAACATGATTGCATTATATGTTAATGCGATCATGTTATCTATTAATGTGATCATGTTATCTATTAACATGATCACATTATCTATTAACATGATTATGTTATCTATTAACGTAATCATGCTATACATTAATGTAATCACGTAATGAATTAACATGATCACTCTATTTCAATTTGAATTCAAAAACCACACCTTTTGTCTTGAGAATGGCTTGGATTTCTGAGTCAAAGGTTTAGACTTGTTAATCTATAGTTGAGTTTGAGAGTTATGATAAAAAATAAAAAAATTCATCTTCGATCGCCAAATACACTTCAAATTTCAATGGTAAAATTCAAAACCTTAATACCATTGTGATGAACATGCTCTTTTCTTTCCAAAAATATGATTTTTATAATTTTTTGACTAATTTAAGAATTCAAACTATGTTGATTTCTAACTATACCTTTTTTAAGCCACTATATGCCTATGAATGTTCATGTAATTTATTTTTCATTGATCCAAATGCAAAAAAAACTATATGGTCACAAACTAGGCGTAATTATATACACATTTAGAAAAAAAATGATTTTCATTTTTTTGAGGTAGTTAGGCATACCGCACAGACAGCTATCCTTGTTTTTTTTAGTTTTATAGATCTATTTACTTGAAAAAATTATAAAAATGGTATTCAGTGAAAAATTATAAAAAATTATAGGTCACAAACTAGATTATCTTATCATAATTTTTCCTAAAGGGTTTCAAATAATATTAAAAGTTGCTAAAAAAATGGTGTGTCTATCTACTCTTGTTTTCTTTAAAAAACAAGAGTTCCTCTTCTAATTTTAGATGTTTGACCTAGTTATACATAACCATTTTTAAAAGAAAAATAGTGTTTTGGAAACTAAACTTGAAATTTTATATTTCATGTTGTTACACCATCTTCAAATTTGGAGTTTAGATATCTTTAATTATCTATAAAAATTCAGATTTCTGAAATTTTAGGAAAATCATGTCCATGAATAAACCACTTTTTATCCCTCAATTTTATACACTTGCCCTATTTTATAATTAATAATAATTATATCGATACATTATAATAAAAATTATTTCGATCTCTTAAAATATGTGGCATATGTTAGGTCCATAAGTTGACACTTCTTTCAATGTTATATAATTGACCTATAAATAATGAGGAGGTGGATCAATTATTATAGTTCTCAAGGCAATAACATCTATCAAAGATACTATCCTGATCATGCTTCACAAAGTTTGATTGAAAATGGAATATCTTTAACATATTAAATGTTTAATTTTTAAAGTGTTTGTTTATGTTTTCTTAATTTATTAATAATTGGCCTTCAAGTGAAGGGTGATGCTCTTATATGTATTCAACTTTTGCTTGATCTTTCTAATTTCTATGGTTATTTCAGGTGAGGCTTGTGATAGTGACTTTAACCAACAATCCCTTTAGCGTTTACCCAACATTTATAATAATAATTATTAATGATAAATGTTTAATCATTTTTAATGTAAAGGACAATTGGGGTTTGCAGTAGCATTATGCAAATAATTGGTTTTTCTACTTTAATTAAATTTGGAGGTGTGTTATGTCAATAATGATTTATCATTCATCTCCAATTATATGTTCATTTCATGTTCCTTGAACTTAGTTTAGATAACTATGCCCTTTTTTTTAATGTCCCTTTTTTGAGATAATTTTGGAATTTTGATTTTTTGGTAAGACTTTAGTAAAAAAATTAAAATATAATTTTTATAACAAAAACTCTGATTATGATTATATTAAAATATTAGCATAAAAATATGTTAAACCTTTAAATCAAATATGAACTCTTTAAACAAATATTAGACGTTACAAAATATAAAGTAGCCCTTCAAACCTTAGGCATCTAGGTTCAAAAATTTAATATGATTTATGTCATTAGCATAAAAATATGTTAAACCTTTAAACCAAATATGAAATCTTTAAACACATATTAGACATTACAAAATATAAAGTAGCCCTTCAAACCCTAGGCATCTAGGTTTAGAAATTCAATATGATTTATGTCAGTATTTTTGATATCAAAATTTTCTATAGTATTTCACCTTCAATAGGTATTCAAAAATAATATAATACTACAACTGCAAGCAAATATAATTTTTATAATGTTTTCATTTCACAAACACTCTGAGCTTATCACATTAAATATTTATAAAATATGGGAAATTTTTAGAAGATATTTATAATCACCTTTTGGCCATAAACCCTCAATTAGATATTTTTTCCACCTTACAAAATATAAAATAGCCCTTCAAACTCTAGTCATCTACGTTCAAAAATTCAATGTGATTTATGTCAGTGCTTTTGATATCAAAATTTTCTATAATATTTCAACATTAATAAGTCTTCAAAAATAATATAATAATACAACTACAAGTAAATATCCTTTTTATGTTGTTTTATCTTCAAAAACATGCTGAGATGATCACATTAAATATTTATAAAATATAAGAAAATTTAGAATATTTTTAGAATCACTTTTTGACTATAAACCCTCAATTAGATATTTTTTTCAAATTGCCCAAGGCTGAAATAGTAAATAAAAATATACAATATTACTACGATAAGAAATGGCCTTCAAACACTACAAAAACCCATCAAAATAAATTCACCAACTTAAAAAAGCAAGTCACCAAACTTGTTTGGGTCTCCAAACCCTATGCTCCTCAATCCAAATCACCACACCTAAAAATTAGAAAATGATGTTCAAAACACCCCATGAGGAATAATTCATCTCGATAGTAGATCTTAGGTGAAGTTAAATCAAGAAGAATGAGGGTTTTCATCCCAATTCTAGCACCTTTAAGGTTTTTGTCTTCAATGCGAACATGGAAATATTTTTTATGCTCCAACTTGAAAATTCAATACCATAACATAGTCTAACATTTAAAATGAATTATCTATTCATTTTTATAATCTTCTCTCCAAGAAGGGTTTTGCACTTTTTGAAGGAAACCCAACTTTAAAAGAAATATTAGTCAAATATAACTCTCACTTAAGGTCTTGGGTACCCATGAGCCTCCAAAGACCACAACTTAAGTGAAAGTCAGACAATAAAGTATGTTTTTGAATTTTACAATTAGAACATGTTTCTTCTTTTTTTTAATTCCCTTAGCCCTTATACACAAATAAAATTAGGCTAAGGGTCTTCAAAAGATTCATGTCCAAAAGGGGGACATGATAATCCTCCCCACCCAAAATTGCTTGTCCTCAAGAGATAGAAACAACCAATGGGTTTTCCTAACCATGGGCTTTAAGTAATCTTTCACTCTTCCCATGGGAAGAAGACCTCTTGATGAAGATATTTACTACTATATGTGGATGTTATTAGATTTTTATACAATATAGAAATATAATAATAACATATTCCCGTCTTCCATTCCCTTTCCATAGAAATCCCATAACTCAAGTGTGCCAAATAGATGCAAAAAGGGAACAACTTCTCATAAATGATAACATGTTGATGGCTGGAAAATTTTATTCCAGCAAATAAATCTTCAAAAATTTTGGTCTTGATTTCCCTTATATCATCAACTACACAAGACACAGACATATTAGTCAAAACATAAATTCTCCACTTCTCTTCAATGCTTGCACACTTGATAGTGCACTCCATGTGTGAAAGTGTTGTAGACATGTAGGTGGATACCCTTGAATACATAGAAGGGGTGTTCACATTGGAAACACACCAAAGAGTGACCTTGAGTTTCACAAACCTTCCCTCTAGAGGAGTTGTAAATCTTGTTATCTTTCTTGAAATCCACCCTTCGCCAAAATACCACTAACACATGTCTATATCTTGAAAAGAAAGGAAGAACCAATCACTTCTCCTTTGATATGTTGGTTATGTATGCACATTTAAGACTTTTTATGACCCCAAAGCATGAATTTATTTATACACAATTCATTCTTATGAGGTTAAATTATGCAATCAACCTTCCCCAAACTTTTCAAAATCTTTGAACTCACCATTTTATGCATCAAGCTCAAATGTTCCCTTGCATTAGATGGAATCGCTTCAAAAATAAATTTGTACCTTATGTTTTGAGGGTTGTGTTTGTAAAATACTTCCTTGTAAGCATCCCCAAAATCACCCTATTCATTTACCAACTACCTTTAGAATATATTCTCATGAATATATTTCCAATGGACATCATCATGCACTTACAAAGTGTGTTAGATGGCTTAGATCTACCTAAATGATTGTGATTGAAAATTGAAACCTTGATTCCCCATATGAAAAAGTTTATTTGAACCTTAGTCATTGAGTGTATATTACCTTGTAAAACATACAAAAACTCCTTAGAGTCTCACATGTGCCATGACAAACATTTCCCAATTTACAAGAATAGAGTAACATTGAACCCTATTGAAAGCATACATTGAATGCATGTATCATGGCGATGAAAGTAATCTTGCATTGATATCCTTATGTGTTCCTTATGTTTTCTCCCTTACTCTTCCTTGGAAATAATATAAATCATGTATGAAATACATTTTAAGCCAAACAAAGACCCAAACTTATAATTTAGAGGGACATGTACCATACTTTCACCATCCAACCTCTTGTCATGAAAGAAGTACCCCGATTCACATGAATTAACATAACTTGTTATTGGTTGTAGCTTACCAAAGAAATCAAAATTTGTGTCTTTAGTAGGAAATGGATTTAGCCTCACAAACATATAATTTTCTAAGTTTATACTAGGCTAATTATACCTCAAAAGACCACTTTTTCTATTATTGTTTATGATTTGGGCCTTTACCCAATACAAGAGGGGTCTAGGACCCTCATCCTCATGATATAATAGACCTTTGTAATAAGGGATAGGGTGATACCCATTACATCTAATAGGATGCCTATGCAAATAAATTATCCTCTCATTTGTCCTCTTACAAATGCAACAACTTTTAGATTTGGAAAATCTTACCAAATGTGTAGTAAGGTTTTTCCCTTTTGGAATTAACAGCTTGCAACATTAAAAAAATCCATCCTTGTATGACTTTCATATTCCTTTCCTAAGCTCATGTGGATTGTCCTTTCATTATTTCTAGTTGTTATGACGTTACCATTTTCTAGATTGACGAACTCCTTCAAGCATGGAATATGATGATTTTTAGGACACCGTATTGGCTACCCCCATTCAGGACTTGTGTCTCCTTGTTCACTCCTTATTTTAATTACAAAGAACTCTTGATGTGATCCTAAAAATATAAAAAACATGTTATTAAAAAATATGTGTTTGACAACATCTTTTTTATTACCTTGCCAAACATTATGTGTACTCCCTTTTGATGCCATGTTTTTTCCTTAAAATCCTTTCTCATCCAAATTTCACAATATGTAATCATGTCATTCTCATCATGGATGTAGTATGTTATTTTTATTCT
This sequence comes from Torreya grandis, assembly GCA_037957365.1. Taxonomy (NCBI): domain Eukaryota; kingdom Viridiplantae; phylum Streptophyta; class Pinopsida; order Cupressales; family Taxaceae; genus Torreya; species Torreya grandis. Next base: position 467,179 of record JARHVA010007659.1, on the reverse strand, counting down.
CAAACTCCTCCTTATAGTGGTTGGAAATCCACTTATACATCCTTGAATCACCTCTATGTTGTTGAGGTGTGGGAAGTACACCTTCATATGTCCAATACTCACCAAGGTGATAAAAAACCTATTGTGGTGTGGAGCTAAAAGCTTCAACTATTTGCAGACACTAGAAGGAAGGATGCTGAAGAACCAGAGCCACCAGCGTTGGTAGTATGACCGATGTCGGTCAAGTGCAGTGGAGAAGGAGACCGGTGACGGCAGGAAGTTGGCCGACGTCGGTAGCACCAGACCAGCAGGGACCGGCGTCGATCGCCTGTGTATTTTTGGAACTGTTGTTGACGAATAGTCAGTTAGTTGAACCGAGTGTTTACATGCTAAGGGGATAATTTAAGTCACGGGCTGTGTGTCTAATTTTAGTAGTTAGACTTCTATTTTTGTAAACATGGGATCTTATTTATAGACCCATAAGGCATGTATTGTAAAATCATTCTAAGGCAAGTAAAGGCATTGAAGCTAGCAAGGTCAAGGAGATTAGCTAAAGCATTCAAGGAGGGATAGCAACTCAGGCTTTAGAGTTGTTGTGTTGAGCAAGAGAGAGAGGGAAGAAGGTCTTGAGGTGTGCCAAGCCTTTGAGGTGGAGGAAGAAGTGGCATCTTCCTTATTGTATTTTCTTCTAGTAATATCTAATACAAAGAGTGTGTATTGTCTCTCAAATTCTTTGTTGTCTCAAGTTTCTAGCTACTTTATCATTCTGGTATAATTCCGTGTTTAATTACATATAAGAAAGTAATCAATTGTGCTCTAATTGGTAGAGCTACAGATCCCCTGACAAGTGGTATCAGAGCTACAGTTTGCAGGAAGCAGGGTATTGTTTTTTATTACAGGTCATTCACAGGGTTTTTTGATTGAGTGGGAGTTCAGCAATGGCAGGAGAAAGTAAGCTACGAATGGAGAAGTTTAACAGAAAGAATTATCAACACTGGAGGATGCAGATTGAGGACTATCTGTATCAGAAGGATCTGTACTTACCATTGGGTGGGGTTGCATGCAAGCCCACAGATATGAAGGATGAAGAATGGAACGTTCTTGATCGGAAGGCTCTAGGTTCCATAAGGTTGAGCCTTGCATCATCTGTGATTTCCAGCTTATCACAGTGCAAGACAATGGAAGAGTTGATAAAGTCCTTGGCGAATTTATACGAAAAGCCCTCTGCTTCTAATAAGGTATATCTTATGAAGCAGCTATTTACTTTGCAAATGTAGGAAGGTGGATCGGTACATACTCATCTTAGTGATTTCCATGGTTTGGTAAACCAATTAGCTTCAGTGAATATTGTTTTTGATGAGGTAAAGGCTCTCTTGATTTTATGTTCTTTGCCTGAAAGTTGGGACAGTATGGTTATGGAAGTAAGTAATTCTGCATCTGCTTCTAAAATCTTAAAAGTTGATGATGTTGTGAGTGTGATCTTGAATGAAGAAATACACAGGAGAAGCATAGGTGAATCATCAGGGAATGCTCTAAGTGCAGAAAGCATGGAAAGGCAAAGGGAGAAGGTTGAGCAAGGGAAATCAAGGTCAGGAAGGAGATCCAAGTCCAAAGGTATTACCTGCTGGTTTTGTGGAAAGAAAGGACATACAAAGAAGGAGTGTTGGTTGAGAAATAAAGAGAATCAACATGCAGGTATGGGAGAAGCAAAGGATACAAATATTGTGATGCAGGATGCTCTCATACTTTCTTCAGATAGTCAGGTAGGATCATGGATTTTAGATTTATGGTTCATATTTTCATGCATCCCCAAACAGAGATTTGTTCTATGAGTATGAACAGGGAGACTTTGGAGTTCTTTATTTAGGGGATGGTACGCCTTGCCAAATAGTTGGCAAAGGGAAAGTGCAGCTGAGATTGTAGACTGACAACACATGGGTGTTGAAAGAGGTCATGCATGTTCCAATTCTGAATCAGAGTCTGATTTCTATAGGAAGGTTGGGAGATGAGGGATGCACAATAACCCTCACAGCGGATTCTTGGAAGGTTACCAAGGGAGCACTTATTCTAGCAAGAGGTAAGAAAGTAGATACTCTTTATCTGTCTACTTGTATTATTGATTCCACTTCTGGTGTAGATTCGAAGATGTCGCCTAATAGGCTTGGTCACAAGAATAGGAAGGGAATGGAAGTTCTTGATTCAAAAGGTATGTGCACAGATACTGTTCATTGTAGAAAGAGGAAATTTGATGCCTTTGACAGGAACAAAGAAGCCTTGGTGTTTATGGAGGAGATGAAAGACAGAGATCAGTCACAGGGGCTGAATAAATCTGAGCAGGGCAGCATGGACAGAGGTATGATCCAAGAAGAGCTCGCAGATGAAAATTTCATCACTTACAGGAACACATAGACACTGATGTCGGTAGCTTGGCACCGACGTCAGTCATCTAGATACCGACATCGGTCATGTGCAGACCAGCAGGGTTGGTAGGTCAGACAGGAGAAGTCCGACGTCGGTCATAAGGACTGACGTCGGTAGGAGGGACACCGGCGTCGGCCAAGGAAACGACGTCGACAGTCAGGGTCAGTGCAAGGAACCAACATCGGTCAGAAGTAGACTGGGAGATGGCCTAGATTGGTCACTGGAACAGATGTTGGGTGAATTACTAAGTCTCAAACACCCATGTGGAGGTCAGAAAAGGTATGTGAACCTCGTATTCGTTGTTCACCTTCTTTATATTGCTTACTGATAGTCACGAACTAGGAAGATGGAAGAAGCAATGCAGGTAGAATCCAAAAACAGTGAGAGCTTGGCATGGATGAGGAGTGTGAGTCCTTAGAGAACCAAATAGGTATTTGTTGGTAGTGTTGTCAGCTGGAAGAAAGCACTAGATAGAGGGATGGATTCCCATTCTAGAGAAGAGAGTGGATGGATACATGAGACAGAAGGCTATGGTATATGGTCTTGATTATGCTACAGAACAATGGAGGTTTGACCATTGTATTTTATCTTTATCAGGTTGGATAATATTAGCTACATTATCCTGTTACTGTATTGTGTTACTTGTTGCAGGGTTTCATATACAGGGAGTTTTTTGAGCTAAGGGTAGAGTTGGTTCAGAAGTATGTCATGGAGAATTTGGGAGCAGAAAAATTCTTCTGGCATAAGATACAGGGATTACATCATAGGTTTGCGTGGTGGTTGGTCTTCAAGAGTGACATTGAAGAGGGATACAGAGCCTAATGAACAAAATAGATGGTGTACAAGTACAAGTACAGGTTGCAGCTATTTATCTCCAAGTGGGAGATTGTTGTGGTGTGGAGCTAAAAGCTTCAACTATTTGCAGACACTAGAAGGAAGGATGCTGAAGAACTAGAGCCACCAGCGTCAGCAGTATGACCGACGTCGGTCAAGTGGAGTGGAGAAGGAGACCGGCGATGGCAGGAAGTCAGCCGACATCGGTAGCACCAGACCAGCAAGGACCGGCGTCGATCGCCTGTGTATTTTTGGAACTGCTGTTGACGAACAGTCAGTTAGTTGAATCGAGTGTTTACATGCTAAGGGGATAATTTAAGTTGCGGGCTGTGTGTCTAATTTTAGTAGTTAGACTTCTATTTTTGTAAGCATGGGATCTTATTTATAGACCCATAAGGCATGTATTATAAAATCATTCTAAGGCAAGTAAAGGCATTGAAGCTAGCAAGGTCAAGGAGATCTACAGGTGTAAGGTCAAGGAGATCAGCTGAAGCATTCAAGGAGGGATAGTAACTCAGGCTTTAGAGTTGTTGTGTTGAGCAAGAGAGAGAGGGAAGAAGGTCTTGAGGTGTGGCAAGCCTTTGAGGTGGAAGAAGAAGTGGCATCTTCCTTATTGTATTTTCTTCTAGTAATATCTAATACAAAGAGTGTGTATTATCTCTCAAATTCTTTGTTGTCTCAAGTTTCTAGCTACTTTATCATTCTGGTATAATTCCATGTTTAATTGCATATAAGAAAGTAATCAATTGTGCTCTAATTGGTAGAGCTACAGATCCCCTGACAAAACCTTGAAGAAAACAAACTAAAAATGTGAAAAACAATAGTGCATAAATTAAAAACAACCCTTCTATTGATCCTTAGATCATGACATCTCTTATTTGTCTCCCTCCCTATGATTATCCAAACTATATTCATTTTCCCATAGCATAACAAAATAATACTATTCTTGTAGGGATCACCTAGATCCCATATCCATATTGGGTAGTTTCCTTGTCCCATTTTTGAAATCACTATGAAGAGTTACCTTCTCCATTTAATTCCCTTGATCCCATACTTATTATTAGCATAGTTCTTATGATAAAAATAATAATGTGAGAACAAAGTATGAGGAAAATACATTGAATCTTTACCAAATAAATAGTCAGTTTGATTACCCTAAAATGTGGATCTAAAAAATTAATCAAATGGGAAAATATAATGAGGACTTGATGTGACAGTTCCCTCATGGGCATACCTCCCAACAAGGTATTCTTGAAAGGCCCTTATACATATCTTCTGAAAATATGATTTTCCTCACTCAATATGCAAAATGGAATTTTCCCCTTTCTTAGCTTCCTTTTCCACTTGCTCATTTTGTTACTCATGAAATTATTTAGCAACTCCTTCTATATTTCCCACTATTTATGAATCGTGAAACTCAAACTTTTCACTACTTGGCTACCCCAAATTTTTTAATTTTTTGAAACTCATTAATTTTATCATGTAACTCAAAAAAAAATTGAGTTTATTGGTTCCATTACTAGTTGATATTTGTCCACTTGTTGACCTAAAATTTAATATTTTAAGGCATCATAAATCTCCTATGTTTTCAAACCCATAAACAACTTAAAAATCATCTTTACATGCCCCTAAGTTTCAAATTTTTGAATCTCATCATTCACATTGCTAGGCTACCCTTTGTTTAATTTCAAGTTATTATTTAGCTACCCTACAATTTTAAAATTTTAAGCTCAATATTCACCTATGGTTAAATCTTCTCTTCTTATAAGATAAAATTTTTTATGTCTAGGGATTAATCCCATAGACTTTGCCAAAACCTTGGGACTTATTGCCTTTAGATATTTCCCCAACCTCCAAAAGCAAGTTGACACCCTTTGTTAGGTCTACAAACCCTACGTTCAACCCTCAATCCAAATCACCACACCTAAAAATTAAAAAATAGTGTTCCAAACACCCTTGGAAGAATAATTTAGCTCAATAGTAGTTCTTAGGTGAAGTTTCCTTAAGAATAATGAGGGGTTTTGTCCTCAATTCTAACACCTTAAAGATTTTTATCTTCAAAGTGAGCAAGCAAATCTTTTCATGCTCTAATTTGAAAATTCAATATTATAACATTGTATAACCTTTCAAATTAACTCTCCATCCTATTTTATAATCTTCCCTCAAAGAGGGGCATTACACTTTCGGATGGAAACTCAAGTTTAAAATAAAGTTTAATCAAATTAGAACCCTCACTTAAGGTCTTGGGTGCTAAAGATCCTTAAAATACCATGTTGGATGAATATTTTATCACTAACAAAATGGTACTTTCAACCACAATATGATGAGATTAAATCTCTTCTTGAGGAAAGGGGAGACACCCTTCTTATTTCTAACTAAAAAAACAAGCAATTAATTACATTTATTTACACTAAATTTATCATGTGGGTGTTTCTATACCATCCAATTCACTTTTAGTCAAAATTGATGTGCACTTACAAACTTATGTTATAAGCCCTTTGATCTTTACAATGTATCATGAAAACATAAAACTACTTATTGAAGCAATAGTAATTGATATTCAGATTAGTCAGATGTGAGAATAACTATAATAATACCAGCAAGTGTGTGTCACAAGAAACCCAGAAGGCTCAAATTCTTTTTTTGCTTCTTACATTATTTGGAAAATGAAAACAAATGGAATAGAGAAAAACCCAAAGTATCCACCTTATTTCCAATAAATATTAAAAAATCAAGGAAAGTAACTTGCATCCTGAAGTCTTCAAAGTCACTCCCAATCACGAACATGAGAAATAAATCTAGAGATGATATTGTAGCTTAACAAATTTAAAATCATATTTCCTACACCTTATAGTTTAAGTAGACGCACACCAAAATTTGATAAAATGTAGAAGCAAATGCAATGGAAAAAATGTAACAACATTCCTAAAATACCACAAGCTCATTTCAACACAAATATTAAATGGCCACTTCATTTTATTATATTGATTGAATAAAGATTTATAATTTGAACACAAAGTTTCAAAGTTGCTTCTCAAAACAGTAGATTTTTTCTTCAATAACCAAAAGATCTATTTACAAAAGACCATCCTCTTATTTATAGAGAGGAGAAATGAACAAAAATAGGGAAAAACTAACTGCCTTGACTTATTCTTAGATAGAGTTTGATTTTGCTTATGACTCTATACTTTTACTACATGTAAATTACATACAACAAAACTACATACATAAATTTTTTAAAAATAATCTTAGTGTCTGAAGACACATGAATTTATTTATTTATATTCTTCTCTAGTTAGGCTTTATATCTCTCTAGAGCTATTTGAACCTCATTATTATCTAACCCTGATGTGTTTATGGAGATGGTGAGGATTCTTGTGATGGAGTTCACTAAGTTGATAGGTACACCTTTGATTCTATCCAAGATACTCTATAATTTATCTATAATCACTCGGACCTCAACCAACTTATCAATGGATTCTAATGTGAATGTTCTTATTTCAAATTTAGTGTGTACCAATGAAGTGAACTCATGAACAATTATTTCTACAAGAAAACTTTTTTGAGTGTCATCCATCACCTAGCAAGGAACTTCCCCAATATTATCTATAAGGTCCAGCCCTTTGTCAATGTGCATGTCCTAAGATTTTTCAAGATCCTTGATTAGATTCTGGAGGACTTGTTTTTTATTCTTCATTACCTCCCTATATTCCACAAACATCTTCCTATTTGGGATCACTTTTTGTTCAAATAGAAGTTCCAACTTGTATAGATGTAGATGGGTCCACGTATGGAAGTCATTATCTATTAGTTACAAGTCTTGAAAAAGTGTATCAAGTGTTTTCTTGCATCTCTATCTTCAACTCACTCAAATTATTAGGAAGTTCAATGGTAGAACATATCTATTGATAACCTTGTGTTAATAACCTTTCTATCTAGGAACTGACTACCTAACCTTGTGCCCCAATCTTCTCTACCTACTAAATAGTTTTTTTAGTTCAACAGGCTCTACTAGTTTAGAAGATTGAGTAATTTTTAGTTGAAAAGAGTTCATTTATTCTGCATGAACTTTAAGCTTATCCTTGATCACCTTATCTTTATCACACCTCTTAATTAAAGATGCCATTATAGCCTACATGTCTTATTTTGCACCTTTGTGTGTTTATTTAAAAAGTTCTATCTATCTAATTTCATAGTCAGATGCTTATATATCTTCAATATTTTTATCTTCTGGTAGCACTATAACCACAACATACTTATTACCATATGAATCAAAAATTACCCTTTATAATACTTTGGCATTCTTTTCTGATTTAGGCTTCACTAGAATTAGTTGGCCAAAGTCAAAATCATCCAGCGACATAACTTGATACTTCTTCTTTGGTGTTAGAAACATTAGCCAATGGGGAAGGGTAGAATAATCTTCTTGTGTAGGTGATGCCAAGGATTGAGATGATAGGAGAAGATCAATGGTTTATGAGGTGAGTGGTATGGAAGGTTGAATGTAGGTATCTAGTAAAGGATTAGATACCAATGGAGTGGTGGTAATGATAGGTGCCATTTGATTCAATATGGAAAGAGTCTTGGTTTTTACTAGCATATTGGTCATGATAATGGATGTGACTTTGGTTTCCAATTTGGAAGATGAAGTAGACATGAACTTATCAATATCTTGCTAGGTAATATATAGATTAAAAGGCAATCTATATGATTTTTTAGAATTGGATAAAGAAGAAAGAGACCCAAATACTTGGTCCAAAGTGCCATGAGAAGGAACTTGAAAGAGTGTGTCACTAGTTGGTAAGGAAGGAGATGAATAAATAGTCTGTAAGGGTGATATAGGTTAAATTGATATAGGGTTTATTTGTGGAAGAGAAGAAGATGATGCCTAGGGAGCCTTAATTTGAGAAGTCACCAGATGCACTAATGCTTCTCCCATGGTAGGATTTTCTTCTACATTCGACTAAACATTTTACCCCTCTGTGTCAGTTCCCTTGCCTTTACCTCTGTTCTTGAAAATAAACTTTACCTTTTGTGTAGAGGATGAATTATCTTCCTTATTCTTTATCCTTATCTCTTTTCACTTCTTTGAATTTATTTCATCATATTCCTCCTCTAATTTAACCTTGAAAGGTTTTAATCTAATTTCCTTTCCCTCTAACTAGGCATTGGTTTTAGCAAGAATGAGTTGGAATCTATCTCTTATGGAAGTAGATACCTTTACTAACCATTTTATTAGAAGAAAAGGAGTATAAGTCACCTAACTACTCTCATCCAAGGTTCCAATGTATTTTCATCATCTTTCATTCCTTTAGGAACATCATCTAGTTTCTAATTAATAATTTGACCCAAAGTGAGACGGTTGTATTCAAGCTTTCTCACATCTTCATCTATTCTACACTCAGCCTAAATATCTTCTATTCTATGCACATGAGTGTAATTTACTTTGATATTGTCTTTCATTTTCCTATAGTCAAAGTCATCTTAGCTCTAAAACATCTTGAGAGTAATCCATTGTAATTCGATTTCCATCATCTTGGCCTTTAGAGTGGTAGACAATGTGTACCAACCAATACTAATTATAAACTTGAATCCCAACTTGTAAGCATCTAATTATTTCTTATGGACACTCATCATCTGCTAAAACATCTCCATTAGTATCATTTTTTCACTTGGGTACCTTGGAAACATATAAGGTTATTCATTGAACCCCCCTACTCTGATGTAGGTGAAGGTTGGGAATTGAAAGAATATACAATGAATCTAACTCACCCACTCCCATGATACATTTGAAACTCCTTTATTCTCAAGATCTTTGTCAAAATTAATAATGTACTTGTAGAAGAAGGCATCATTGACCCTTCTATAATGCTTTGGGCTCTCCTTTAGGGTCAATTGTTGATAATACTCATAGAAATGAACTTGCCTTCTATCACCAATGCCAGTTAGACTTGGAAAATATTTCATATTTGTTGAAACATATAATAGATAATAGGTCATGAATAACTTAAGAGAAGAAGTCACCTAATAATGTTGGTGACAAATAGCATCACTGATTTGCTTTCCCCAGGAGATCTTTTGCTTATTCCTCTTGATGATCTAGATGTAATGTTACATCTATTCTTCAAATATGTTGGATGTTTTAAGCCCCTTAACATTACTCAAAAGAGTGGTAAATACCATATTTATTCCAAGAAATCACTGTGATAAATTTTCTTTGGCCACTTAATGATGGTAGGCTGAGGAGTCCTTAGCTAGTGGGAGTTGATGTGCTTCTTGCGTTTGTCAATTTTTTTGTCATAATGTTCTTGGGCTGATCTCATGGTCATATCTAAATAATCTTCTATTATACGAAGATGAAATATTTTGTCAAAATAATCCCCATCAAGTTGGATGACAACTTCACCCTTTGTATCCTTAACTTATCTAGTTTACTTATCAAAATGGGTAGTAGTTGTTAAGACAAACTCTGAATCATATGTCAAAATTAGGAAAGTGACTACCAAGTGAAGCCCACTATTTAGGATAGCTTGCATTTGAGGTGTAATTAGGTCCTTGTTTATCTTTTATATTAATTTTATCATGTATACATGACCAATTTTTGTATCTTTGATCTGGTCAACATTGGATTCAAGTGCAGATAATGGAACCACTCCTTAGAATTTGTACTTCATGCTTCTCTTATTATGAGAAACCTCTGTCATTGGTGAAGAAACTATGTGAGCATGTTCAAATCCTCTAGAGTTAGCATCTTTTTCTTTTAGCAATAAATGTGCATAGGTAGTGAAAAACTACGCATATGCATGTGCTTGGAGATTATGTAGTTTAAAGAAAATTATCCAAACTACATGGGCATAAATCAATTCATGTAGTTTAAAGAAATTTCTATGAATTACATATGGTTGATTGATTTTGGGTGTAGTTTGGAGAAAATTATCTAGGCTACACACTAGGTAGGTCTCTTGGGTGTAGGTCAGATAAAATTATTTGACCTATATCCAAAATTAGGAAAAATAGTTAAGTTTTGGGTGTAGGTCAAAGAATTTTCTCTGACCTATATCAAAAGTTGAGGGATTGGGTGCACTTTAGATAAAATTATTTGAAGTGCATATAATAGAAGGATGTTATGTGTTGTATAGAAACTTCTCTAAGGTATGACACAATAGGGTTTGAAGAAGCATGGAATAAGGTTTAAAGAAAACAACTAGGATTTTCATAGACAAAATGGGATTTGTATAAAGGGTTTCAAACTTGGAGACATGGGATTATAAAATGAAATCGGGAAACATCAGTATAGGGTTTTAAAAACCTAAAATAAGGTTACAAAAACATGAAATGATGCTAGAAAAAAACAAAATGATGTAATAGGGTTTGAAAAATGAAATGAGGTTACAAAGAAGGAAAGCAAAAACCTAGCCTCAGGTAAGATGAAGAAGGGAAAATAAAAACAATGAAGTAAAAAAAAATCATGAAGAAACATACCCAAAAACCCTAGATGACAAAGAACCTATGAGTGAGTTGAGGATGAGCATGAAAATGGTGAGTTGAGATGCAAACAAGCTCAAAAATGGTAGTAGGAAGGATGCAACCACATGTGAAAATGGTAAAGAGTGAGGATTAAAAGGGAATTTATATAGGTAATTTATTTATAAACAAGTGGTAATTAATGATTCATTAATTACCGTACGGTGGGCGACATGCAAGAGTGAAGAAATTCTTTGATCTTGCATGTATAGGAGTAGAGAATTTATCTGGCCTTGCATGCATTATGTAATCCAGAGAAAATTCTCTAGACTACTACTTGGGTGACAAAGGGCTAAGTCAAAAATGAGCATTTTTTAGGGGGAAAGAATGCATGAAGGCAATTGATTTTCCTTAGTTTATGTGTCTAAATCTCAAAGGCTAAGAAATAGACAAGTTTTGTTGGGGTTATCCCATGAATTGAGCCCACTAAATTTGAGGATAATAACTAGCTCCAATTAGGGAATTTATTTCAAGCATTATTTAAAATGCTTGGGGGAAAAATAATATTGAAACTCTAAGTGCCTTCTTCCATTGGGTTACAGAGTTAGATGACATACTAGACTAAAGACAAAACAAAAAGATTATATATATATATATATATATATATATATATATATATATATATATATATATATATATATACATATATATATATATATATATACAAATTTATCTGAAACTTTATTGAGTGAAAATATTTAGATGTTGTCTATTTTAGGGTAGCTAAAATGGTGTTCCATCCTAATATGCCAAAAGGAAATTGTTTTCTCCACAAAGTTGATGAATAAGGAAAGGGCCCCTCCACAAGGAATCAAATTTTTTGTGCATTCCTTTTGGCTCTCTTCTCTTGTCCCATAAAATGACTAGATCATTTGGAAATCTCATGGCTTGTATTTCTTGTCAAAAATATTCTTGACTTGGCTTTGATGTTTAGCAATGCCTTCCACCACCTTTCTATGTTGCTCTTCTAGTTCAATAATGAACATAATACGCTTGTCTATGAAACTTTCAAAATTTTCATCCTCAATCTCTTTAGCCAATATGAGAGCATGTAACTTTAATATGATAGGTATCTCTACATTCAAACCATAGAGAAGTTGAAAGGGGTATATACTAATAATTCTCTTTGGAGTGATGAAATCAACCCAAAATGGATCATATAATACCTTATGCTAGGATATCTAATTTTCTTCTACCAAATTCCTGATAATAGTAACCAAGTTCTTGTTACTCAACTTAGCCTTACCATTTCTTTGAGGATAATAGTTTGATGAGTGAGATAGAGTGATCCCATATTCAAAATAGAACTTAGTTTTCTCCTAGGATGAGAAACAAGTAGAATTTTTTGTTATTATCTTGTTATGTACTCCAAACATTGAGATAATGTTTTCCTTAAGGAAATTACATACAACTTGGAAGTGGCATTTTTGGTTGGAATTGTCTCTACCCACTTGGTGAAGTAGTCAGTAGCTGTGAGAATGTAACTGTGACCCACACTTTAAAATGGGTTCATTGTGCTAATGAAGTCAATACCCCATTACAAGAAAGGTTCTTCAATAACTACTAGCTTGAGGGATAGGGATTCCAACCTGGGTTTCCCTAAAAATTATTGGCATGACTCATATTTACACACCTAGGTATATGCATCTTGAAAAAGTGTTGGCTAGTAATACCTTGCTCGAAAAATATTGTGAGTTGTGACCAGAGATGAGAAATGTCCTCTACATGACAATTTGTGAAAGGATTCCATCAAATTAGCTTGTTGTGCTTTTTATATGCACCATATAAAAATTCCATCAATGTTTCACTTGTACAAATTATTTTTCTAAAGAACAAAATTCATAGCTTTAAGCTTGATTGTCCTCTTCTCTTTATAAGATAAATGTTCTGGACATTCTCCATATGTGAGGAAATGAACAATGTTAGAGTACAATTCATTCACTATGCTTATGAACAAGACTGTGGGAAGTTCTTCCTCTGTATCTCCCTTATCACTAAATACCTCTTTTGATTTGTTTTTTACAATAAGCTGACATAAACCTTTTTTATGCATTAGATTTGTAAGTTTAATTTCCATATCTTATTCTTAGATCTTGATGATCTACTTACCTCTCTTACTTTAAAATTATTTCCAAGTTAGGATAGACTTAACTATAAAATATGGTACTAGTACAATGTTGTGAGAATTGAGGATGTAATAATTGAAATGTTGAATCACTTTTACCATAATGTAAGCATGTTTCTCCATGGGTGATTATTTGAGCTCGTGAACCTTTAAAGGGTAGTTCATGAAAGCTATAATAGATTTAATCCCCTCTTTGTTTTCCCAAACCAAAATGGTGGATAAAATATGCTCAGAAGCATAAATATACATGATGAAGTCCTTGGTATAATCAAGGTAGGCTAAGACTAGATCATGAGCAATTTTTGCCTTTATTTCATGAAAGGCAACCCTCCCTTCTGCATTCCAATAGAAGATTGACTTCTCTTTCATCATATCAACAATATGACATGTCCTTTGAGAAAAATTAGGTACAAATATTTAGAAGAAGTTAATTTTCCTAAAAAAATAATGTACTCCTTTCTTATTGGATGGTAGAGTAATATTTTGAATAGACTAGGCCCATTCAAGACCAATCTTGGTTCTTTCCTTAGACACAATGTGCCTAAGGAGTTTACCTTCAATAACCCAAAAAATGGATTTTTTGGGATTGAGGGATATCCCATATAGACAACACTTTTGAAGTGTGTGTTGTATATAATCACAATGATATTGATGTTTCTTTGAGAAAATAGTTAAATCATCAAGGTAGACCATAATGAACTTACCTATAACATCTCAAAAATCCAGGTTCATAGCCCTCTAAAAGGTGGCACTAGCATTGATCAATCTAAAAGGCATTGTATTATATGAAAAGGTGCCCCATGGAGTAGTGAATGTAATATTGTGTTTATATTCATCACACACCTCCACTTTATTGTATCTTGAGAAGCCATATAGCATAGATAACATCTCTAAACCCATTAGAATTTTTAGTACTTTATCCATTACCAACAATGGGTAATTATCCTTTAGTGATGATTGGTTCAGATTGTAGAAATCAACGTAGATGTAGATTTATCTATTCTTTTTACTCACATGAATGATGTTAGGTATCCACATTGAGTGATGTATAAGAAAGATGATTCTAACATTTATAATCTTTTGAATCTTGGCAAGGATGGTACCTAAGATTTTAAGATTGTATTGTCATTTTTTCTACTTGTGAGGCAATGACCCAAATTTGAGAAGAATATCATGTTGAACATCCTTGGGTCAAAAATATTTCAAATATGCATATGAATATGCTAACACATCAATATACAACTGTATAAGAGTCAACGGCTTCTTTCTTTCCTCTAAGGAGCAACATTTCCAAATATTTATCATTTTGGGATCATCTTGTGTTCCTAGATTGATTTTCTCGACTTTTACTAATGAATATGATTTAAAATGTTGACATTTGATAAATCAATCATTTTTATTGAAAAGTATCTCCATAAAAACTAATCCATTAGGAATATTTTTCCCTTTTAGCTATAAAATTTCTTCACCAGTTTCCTTATTCACCCCAAATATTGATTCTCAAGGAGTAAATTAACTCCCCTCAAAGTATAATTACTAATTTTTTTTGCCTTTTCCAAAAAGGCAATAACTTTCTCATCATTGTTGAAAACTTTCCAATGATTGACATTATCAGGAACACTGGGTCAGAATACCAATTTAATGATATACTTATTTCCTTGAAAATGCTTGTGAGGAATCAAGAGGGTGGCTAAAATGACCAATGAATCTACCTTATTATTGTATTCTCTTGTGACTTTTTATATATCAAAAGCATCTAAATCCTCCATGCAATCCCAAACACAACTGAGATAATTCAACTTTTCATCCTTTGTTTGATACAAATTTTTGACTTGACAAATGACTAACTCAACATCACCTAGAGCATGTATATTCTTAATTCCTTTCTTTTATGCAACATCCATCCCTAATATTAAGGCTTCATATTCAATAGTATTTTTATTATTATCAAACTACAACTTGAAAGAAAAAGGGAAGATTTTTACTTTTAGAGATATGAGGACTATCCTAGATCTAGATCAGGTTGAAGAACAACTACCATCAAATTCTAAAGTCCAAATAGCATTTTAAATTTCTACTTAAATGGTCTCAAATTCTAAAATATCTTTATCTGAAGAGGGTGATTAATTTATTTCCTAGCCTTCATCTCAAACATCATTTGACAATACTAGATCCTCATTTATGGTCAAGAAATAAGTGCCAATTCCAAAAGTTTCAAAGAGAGTCTAAGATTTTAGATCCTCAGTCTTTATCATAATATATTTTTATTGATTCTCTAGATGAAGTTTCCATATAACTCCTTTGATAGGTATTCTAGCCTCAAACCAAACCATGTTGATTACACCACCAACATCTTTGCAAAAGTTTTGGCCCAAAAAAACTCCATACGAGGCTAGAACATGGCCCACAACAACTATCATCTTTATTTTTTTCTCCAAAATAGTGGAAAATTCAAATTTTGTGTTTTTGATTTTTCCTATGAGGGGGACTTTATTAGTTTCCATTAAAAAATAATGAACAAAAGTATTTTTTAGAGTTAACCCCTAAGTAATAGCTACTTTGGTTGGCATCACATTGTTGAAAGCCCCTGAATCAATGATGTAATTACTAAGCTTGTAACCAATGACAAATAAGGAAATATAGAAATGCTCTATCTATTTAGAAACAAATAAAGGAGTTACAACCAAGTCATTTTGCTTAGGCTTTGGTTTAGGGTCAATAGGTTCACTTTTAGATGAAGTCTAATTGGAATTGGCTTCCTTTCTCTTAACAAACTTAGCAAATATTTGAAATTGGTCAATATTAGATTGGAGGTATTCAACCTTAAACATTTGTATTTTTATCTTCCTATCATGGTATATGATATCAAAAGTTGGGTATAGAGTAGGCAAGGAAGATGAGGCATTTTCATTTTCAAGTTTTGGGTTCTGGGCACTAGGTCTAGACATAGAAAGAGGAGAAGTAGAGTTATGGGGTGTACTTTATTGTTTATCCCCTATTATGTCCTTTGGTTGAACTAGTAAAGGAGTTAATCTTTTGTAAATCACAACCTCTTTACATGGTTCATCCTTGGATTTCATTTTATCAACCTTTTATTATTGATTCATCTATTTTTGATAATGGGTGAAGATGACATAAGACTCACCATGTGTATCTTCCTCTTGTTTAGCTTCTTCTTCAAAGTTTATAAACCCAATATCAAAGTCGCCCGCTTCTCCTTCTTCATCTCCTATGAACGGATTAGCTTCATCTTCCATAACATATTCTAGCTCTAGAATATAATCATTTTTAGGTTCCAACAAGTTTACTGCTTCATTATTCAATGGTTTCTCCAATGCAAGCCTTGCTTGTGGTAGAGAAAGCTTATTCTAATTTTGATTCCTTTCCATATTGTTGGAATAATTAGAAGGATTTGGGTATGATTTTATTGGATTATCTTTATATAAAGAAAAGGACATACCTTCAGACATTTGCTTCTTGAGTGCTAGCAATTCATCTTCCATCTTTTGCACCATAGGATCCATGGTCCTATTAGAAGATGAACTTGAAGAGGACTACCCTTTAGGCTTGATTGAATCCTTTCTCACTTTTCCCACCAAGATCAAATCATCTTCTACTTTAGTAGAGATTTTTTTAATAGTGTCAATATCATTTGGGTGTGCTCTTGACAAAATAAAACTAGCTTTGGTAACTAAGAATTAACAAATAAGCACTTTAAGTTATCAAGTGTTGGTTGTGAAACAAGTGGGATCATGTTCCTCAACTTATTAAACCTTGCCATGAACTTGTGCATGGGCTCATATGTTTCTTTTTTCATTTGTGTGAGTTGAGCTAACAAGGCATGAGCATCTTCTATTAGATTGAATCTTACCTTGAAGAACTTAGTATTAAGCATTGCCCAACTTGTAATGGTTTCTATTACAAGATGGTAAAACCAATCAATAACAATGCCTTGGAGTGTTTCTAAAAATAAACTTACAAAAATAACTTCATGTTCCACTCCTAGAACTCTACATGCAATATAGAATATGACAATGTGTTGCTTGAATGTTGCTTTCCATCACCATAGAACTTGGGGAAATGTTTTCATGAACTATGAGGTAGTTCATGTGATGGTGGTGTCAAATTTAATGGACCAAAAGTAGTTTCCCATAGATCTTGATCAACCATCTTGTATGGGTTGTATGGAGGAATAAAAAATATTTGTAGAGGTAAAATAGGAAAATCCCTACAAATATTAGAATCTTCCCTTGGTATAGGATATCTTGTATTGGTAGGAGGAAAACGTCTTATATGATGAAGAGGTGACTGTGTATGTGCTTGAAAAAGATTGAAGTTATGCTCTTAAAA
Organism: Torreya grandis; assembly: GCA_037957365.1. NCBI lineage: Eukaryota > Viridiplantae > Streptophyta > Pinopsida > Cupressales > Taxaceae > Torreya > Torreya grandis. The sequence continues at coordinate 449,946 of JARHVA010007659.1, read as the reverse complement.
CAAATCAAAGATAGGATCAATGTGTCCCGCTACACTTTTTGTATAGGTGTAACTATGTTATACTAGATCGTGGGCTTGTCCAAAAAAAGAAAGAGATTAGAAACAAGTAAAAAATAACAAATAATAAGGTACTAGTTCAATTTCAACCAAATGAGTGAAGCTCTCATTGCATGTTTATTGCCCATCAGAGTCACCAAAAATTGTTGGGTGAATATTTTGTCACTAAAAAATTGTGCTTTCAACCAAAGTATGATGAGATTAAATTTCTCATCGAAGAAAGGGGAGGTGTCATTCTTATTTCTAATTAAAACAAGTAATTAATTACACTTATTTACACTAATTTTATCATGTAGGTGTTTCCATATCATCCAATTCTCTTTCTCTAGAATTGATGTTCACTTACAAACTCATGTTATAATCCCTTTGATCTTTACAATGTATCTTAAAAACATAAAACTACTTATTGGAGAAATAATAATTGATATTTAAATTAGTTAGACATGAGAATAACTATAATAATACTACCAAGTGTGTGTCACAAGAAACCCATGAAGGCTCAAAGTCCATTGTTTCTTACATTATTTGGAAAATGAAAACAGATGGAACAAAGTGAGCCAAAAGTCTCCACCTTATTTCTAGTAAATATTAAACAATTAAGGAAAGTAACTTGAAACCCAAAGTCTTCAAAGTCACTCCCAATCATGAACACAAGACACAAATCCAAAAATGATATTGCAACTCAAATAATTTAAAATCATATTTCTATCACCTTCTAATTTAAGTAGATTCACACCACAATTTGATCAAATATACAATAAAATACAATGGAAAAGATGTAAGAAAATTCCAAAAACACCAAAAGATTATTTCAACACAAAGATTGAATAGCCACTTGATTTTCTTATATTAATTGAATAATGTTTTATAATTTAAACACAAAGTTTCAAAGTTGATTCTCAAAACAACAGAGTTTCTCTTCAATATCCAAAAGATCTATTTACAAAAGAGCATCCTTTTATTTATAGATAGGAGCAATGAATAAAAATAGGAGAAACCTTCTATACTTTTCCTACATGTAAATTACATATAAAAAAACTACATACAATTTTTAAAAAAAATAATAATGTAAGTGTTTGAAGACACATGAATTTTTTATTTTTTATTCTTCTCTTGGTAGGATTCATATCTCTTCAGGGCTACTTGGACCTCGTTATTGTCTGGCCCTAGTGTGTTTATGGAGATGGTGAGGACTCTTGTGATAGAGTCTAATAACTTAGTAGGTACACCTTTGATTTTATCTAAGATCCTCTATAATTTATCTATAATCACTAGGAACTCAACTAGATTTTCAATGGATTCTAATGTGAATGTTCCTATTTCAACTTTAGTATGGACCAAGGAAATGAACTCTTGAACAATTATTTTCATATGAATGATTTTTTGAGTGTTGTTCATCACCTAGCAAGGAAGTTCCCCAATCTTATCTATAAGGTCCAACCCATTGTCAATGCACATGTTTAGGGCTTATTCAATATTATTCATCAGATTCTGGAGGATTTTTTTTTCTTCATTGCCTCCCTATATTCCAAAAACATCTTCCTATTTGAGATCAATTTTTATTCAACCAAAAGTTTGAACTTGATTTGATACAATTAGGTCCACGTATGGAATCCATTATCTATTAATTTTAATTCTTGATAAAGTGTATAAAGTTTTTATTACATTTTCATCTTCATTTCACTCAAGTTATTAAGAAGCTCAATGGTAAAACATATCCATTAAGCACCTTGTGCTAACAAACTTTCTATCAAGGCACTAGCTACTGGAGCTTGTGAACCAATATTCTATACCTACTTAATAGGTTTTTTAGTAACCTCATTCCCAATAGGCTCTACTAGTTTAAAATATTGAGTAATTTTTAGTAGAACATAGGTCAATTTTTCTACCTAAACTTTAAGCTAATCCTCTATCACCTTATCTTTGTCATACCTCTAAAGCAAAGTTTCCATTACCACTTGTAGGTCTTCTTTTTCACCTTTCTGCGTTTGTTTAATAATTTTTATCCATTCAATTGCATATTTTAATGCTTGGATATATTCAATATTTTTATCTTTTGGTGGCACTACAACCTCAAAGTACTTATTACCACATGAATCAGAAATTACCCTTGATATTACTTTAGCCTTCTTTGTTGATTTAGGCTTCATTAGAACTAGTTGGCCAAAGTTAAAATCATCTAGTGACACAATTTACTCCTTACTCTTTAGTATTTAAGATATTAGCCAAGGGGGAAGGGTTGGAGAAACTTATTATATAGATGATGCCAAGGATGTAGATGATGATAGATGGTGACTTGAAATTTTCCATTTAAGAGCGTTAGTTATGGAGCGCGGGAAGGAGACGGGCGCGAACAGGGAAGGGCATGGCGGCCTGCTATCGAGCCCCAGGCAGCCTGCCTTGACACCTGGAGAGAATATCTTAAGGCAAGAAGGACATTCTGTTGGGGAGCGCTTGAAGCTGAATAAGATCAATGGTTGTTTAATGAGAAAACAAGACCGACCAGTCCTTATAATCCCACAAGAAACAGTACAAGAGGATGTCGAATACCTCTCCTCTCACACACTGATTTGCAAATTTTTGGGTATACGGATCCCTCAAGCGGCATTGGAAACTTGGATCTGTCGCTCCTGGATAGTTAATGGGGATTTTGATATTATGTTAGCAGGTAACAGCTACTTTCTAGTAACCTTCTCCTCAGTCACGGATCAAAATCGAGTTTTTGAAGGAGGTCCCTATTTCTATGAGAGAGTGGGCCTGTTTCTTAAACCCTGGCATGTGAATTTCAATTCAGCTGAGGGGCTGCCAGCATGTGTTCCAGTCTGGGTTCGCCTCCCATGACTTTCGCTTGAATTCTGGAGGGAGGACATCCTTAAACAAATTACAGCTATGCTAGGCACACCAACAACGATTGCTCATCAATCTCTGGATAAAAAGATCATCACCTATGCCCGTATCTGTGTAGACATGGATCTCAATAACCCTCTGCCAGACTCGTTAGAGATTTGTATGGGGTCCTCGTCATGGATTCAATAGCTCGATTATGAATCCATTCCTTTCAGATGCAGAATCTGTCATGTTTATGGGCATCTTCATCGTCAATGCCCGCAAGCTACCAAATTTAAAGGACCTGCCCCTGAATATTCTGTGCCAAATTCTGCCTCAGATAATAAAGGCACTGGCAATTCAACTCAGAAGGAATTTGCTAAACCTCAATCACTTGGGGTGGATAAAGGCATTTTAAATGATGGTAGTTCAATGCTTAGAACGGTAGATCACTTTCACATTGGTATGGAAGACTTCACCCCTGTCAAGAAGCGTGCCAGAGGCCGTGGGCAAAGGCGAGGATATGCTGAAAGGCAGTTTGATCAGGGTTTCAACAAATTTGAAGTCTTGGATAACATGAACATTGAAGACGGTATTCCAGAGGAAACCCTAGGCACCACTTTGGAGAATAAGCAAATTTCAGAATATAATGAATCTCAAGACATGGAGCAGGAAGCTCTAGCCAATCCTCTGAGTGTGGAAGAGGAAGCACCGAAAGCTTTATGGGAGCTAAAGGAGAAGGAAGTTAGGTGGGCAAATTTAGTCAAGGAGGTAGAAGCTGGCAGAAATGATAAAGGGCCTGTTGGGGCATTGGGTATTACGCAAAAATCTTTTAAAAAGACCACATCTTCAGCTCCTCTCAAGGGAGGACAGAAAAAAGATCAAGAAAGAATCAAAATCACAGGTGATTTACTAGTAGAATCAGGGGTTTTTAAAACCTTAGATGAACACTTCCCCCAATCCAAATAATGATTGTCCTTTCTTGGAACACAAGGGGTTTGCATAGTTCCCCCAGGCAAAAAGCTATGCACAATTTAATATGGGATCATCACCCAGACATTGTCTGTATTCAGGAAACTAAACTTTCAGTGGACTCATTGTTTGCTTGTGCACCTTATATCTAGTCTATTGGCCATTGGCAATGTATAGGTGCTCATGGTACCTCAGGAGGATTAGCCATGGGATGGGATCCATGTAAAATTACACCTCTTCATTGGATCTCCAGTGTTTCAGCTCTATCAGTAGTTGCTTCTTCGCTGGAAACTGGTGAAATAATTCTGATTACCACAATCTATGCACCTGTTGACATAGCTGGTCAATTACTACTATGGGAGCATTTTCGCTATATCAAAAAACATCATCCATTCTTGCCGTGGATAGTGGCTGGTGACTTTAATGCTGTCATGACCTTGGAGGAGAAAAGAGGTGGTATGATTCATCTTGGCCCTTCTTCTGAATGCCTTCGGAACAATGTGGAAATGCTTCACCTTTTGAACATTAAACCTTCGAATGGACTGTTCACATGGTGCAACAGAAGATCAGGTAATGCTTCCATTTCTGAGCGCTTGGATAGATTTCTAGTTTCTTGTTTCTGGCAGTCCAATGCCTTTTCACTCACTTCTGATATCTTGGATTGGAGAGGATCCGATCATTGGCCCATCAAACTTGCTATTGGGCTGATTGGGGGTCCTAAAAAACCTCCTTTCAAATTTCAACTGATGTGGCTTAGAGACCCATCTCTCTATGACCTTGTCAAACAGTGGTGGAGACAGGGAACCCCAGATCATGGAACAGCGATGTATTCCTTCCTCAAGAAATTGTAGTATGTTAAAAGAAAATTACAGGTTTGGAATAGAAATTGCTTTGGAAACCTACAGGGTATGAAGAAGCAAGCTCAAGATCAGCTGGATGCCATCATAAGACAAATAAGAGACAGCGGTCTTTCTGAGGCCCTGCGCTTGGAGGAAGCTAGAGCTGCGAACACCTTTTTGGAATGGGAGCTTCGAGAAGAGATCTATTGGAAACAGAAAGCCCGCATCAACTGGCTTCAGGAAGGAGACAAAAATATATCCTTTTTCCATAATTCTGTCCAGGCTAGGCGCAACAAAATTTTTTTCACTACCTTGGTTACTCAGGATGGCACTCGGCTGAATTCCTCCCAAGCAATCCACAGGGAAGCTGTTCGGCATTTCTCTGAACTTTTTATCAGCGATCCACACCCAGATGAAGCAGCTGAAAACATAATTTTATCTTGTATTCCTTCATTAGTGGATGAAATAACAAACAATTGCCTTTTGCGCCCAATCACCATGACTGAAGTTGAGCAGGTGGTTTTCAACATTAAGCGTGGAAAAGCCCCTGGACCTGATGGATTTCCTGCTGAGTTTTTCCAAGATTTTTGGGACATTATTAAGATAGATTTGATAGGGCTTATTCAGGAATCTTATCAAAGCAAAGAAATGCTAAAAGCTTTAAATGCTAGCTTCCTTGTGCTGATCCCCAAAAAGGAGAAGGCGGATAGGCTTGAGATGTATCGACCCATTGCACTCTGTAATGTTGTCTACAGGATAATCTCAAAACTTATTGCTCTTAGATTGAAAGAACTGCTCCCTCTCCTTATTTCGGAGGAGCAAGGAGGATATGTTGCAGGCAAACAAATCATGGACGGAGTGGTGATAGCTTTTGAAGCTATTCACTCCATGAGCACCTCCCAAGAGAGAGCTATGTTCATTAAGCTTGATCTTGCCAAAGCTTATGATAGGGCCAACTGGAGATTTTTGACCAATATACTTATGGCGTTTGGCTTTAAGCAAGAATGGATCAGCTGGGTGTTAAGCTGTGTAACCACGCCTTCATATTCAGTTCTCATCAATGGTGCGCCTTCAGAGCTGTTTGGTGCCTCTAGAGGCCTTCGGCAGGGAGACTCCCTCTCACCATACCTGTTCATTCTCATGGCTGAAGCGCTGGGACGGTTTCTAAAATTTCAAGTCTCCCAGGAGGCCATATATGGTTGGTGATGGGGGAATGGGATTGCTCCCCTAACTCATCTTCAATTTGTTGATGACACTATTTTGGCAGGTAAAGCTCGCATTCGTGAAGCAACTGCTTTCTGAAGCATGCTGGATAATTATTTGGTGGCTTCTAGACAGAAGATTAATGATCACAAGTCATCAATCTTCTTCTTCAACACTCCTGATCTGATTCAAAGAAGAATAGCTACTATCTTGCGGTTCTAAATTCAGATTCTTCCAGTAATCTACTTAGGCATTCCCATTGTTGTTGGGAGACAACCCAGGCTTTTTTGGCAAAATGTGTTGGATAGGCTAAAGCAGAAAGTTGGCCATTGGACAAACAGATGGCTTTCCACTGCAGGGAGATTGACTCTTCTTCAATCTGTCATTCAAGCTCTGCCTATATATCATAGCATGATACAAACTGCTCCCACTTATTTTCTCCAAGAGTATGATACTCTTTCTAGAAAGTTTTTGTGGAGCGGTAACCTGCAGAGCTCTAAATGGAGCCTTATCAGCTGGGCTACAGTTTGCAAACCAAAGCAGGAAGGGGGCCTTGGTTTGAGATTGGCCATTATGGCCAGTCAATCTCTTGCGGCCAAGCTTTACTGGAGATGGTGCACTAATCAGTCGAGCTTATGGGATAGAATTGTGACTACCAAATATTTTCCTAACATGGCACCCTATGACATACCCAAGCTCCCCCTGGAAGGTAGGGGATCAATGATATGGCGCACCCTTAAGCACGGTGCTTAGCTGGTTAAATAAGACCTCTTCTGGATTTGCAATAGCGGTTCTGAAGCACTATTCTGGGAAGACTCCTGGGATGGAGCACCCCCACTTCTTCTTTCACATCCACATTTGCAGCCGCTTGCGGATTCCTTCCTTGCTGCTGGTTGGAACAAGGTGATCCATTATAAAGAAGCCTTCAGCCAGGGGAGAAACATTGGATTCAAGTGGAAAGCTTTCACAGATTGGCCACCAGAGGGTATGGATGAGGAGAAGTGTGAATTATCCCAAATCCTTACCGCCAAAGGATGCAGTGCTCTACAAGGACAAGACGAGCTCGCCTGGGGGGGTTCCACCTCTGGGCAGTATTCTGTTGCTACTGGTTACAAGACTTTGTCTAAACAAATTGCTGGAGGAGGTCAGTTCCTTTGGGGAAAGAGAATCTGGAATCGTATATCATGGCCCAAATGTAATTTCTTTCTTTGGCTGCTCACACACAATAGATGCCTTACCTGGGATAACCTTTACAGACGTGGATTTCAAGGACCTTCAATATGTGCCCTATGTCATAATGGAGAGGAAACTACTGCTCATCTCTTTTTCCAATGCTTGTTTGCTAAACATGTCTGGCATCTATGGTGGAATGCCTGGGAACTTCCTTGCTGGCGTGTCTCATCTTTAACAGAATTTTGGGATAGACTGGGATCAGCTCCAACAAGGAATTCCCTTATGCAACTAGCCTGGACTGTTGGACCTATCTTTATACTATGGAATTTTTGGCTTGAAAGAAATAAACTTATCTTTAGGGGAGCGCAGAGGGAAGTAAGACTTCTGTGGGCTCGTATTATTGCAGCTCTACAAGAAACTTTAATGCTCAAGGCCACAGCTGGCATTGACTAGGATCCTGGAGATACTGAGCTTTATAGAAGGCTCAGGCTGGAGCTGCTCATAGACTGCACGCTGCCTAACAACACAAGTGGGCGATATGGTGGTCTTAGGCAGCCGTGCCCTGTCAATAGAAACGGTAGATGGACTCCTCCCCTGCCTGGCGTTTTGAAAGTAAATGTTGATGGCTCCTCCCATGGAAACCCAGGTGAGGCTGGGATTGGCGAAATTGTGAGAGACTGCAATGGAAACATCCATTATCTCTTCTCAAAGTATGAAGGCAACCATACAAATAACTTGATGGAAGCCATAGCCATTCTAGAAGCCATGAAATCCTGCTGCGAACGCGAGTATTTCAATGTTGTTTGCGAATCGGATTCGCAAGTGATCATCAATCTACTCAACAATCGTAATTCTGGTAAAGAACATTGGCTTTTAAATTCTATTGCTCAGCAAATTAAACATTAAAGCACTTCCTTCAATTCTATTTCTTTCCAACACATTCCTCGCGAATGGAACAATGTTGTGGACTCCCTTGCCAAATGGGCCTCGGAGAATGGCCCTATTTGGAACATTACTGACCTGGATATGCTTTCGATCGATTTGCATCAAAAATTGGTTCATTTGGTGAATCAAGAATCTATCTTGTAACTGGTTTTCTCCTTTGTGTTCAATAAATTTTTACCCCTTCTTAGTTAAAAAAAAGGATGTAGATGATGATAGATGATTAATGGTTTTTGAGGTGAGTGGTATGGAAGGTAGAGTGGAGGCATCCAGTAATGGGTTAAATATTGATGGAGTGGTGGTAATAATAGGTGGCATTTGGGTTAATATGGCCAAAATTTTGGTTTCTACTGGAATATTGGTCACATAAGTGGATGGGACTTAGGTTACCAATTTAGAAGATGAAGCAAACATGAACTTATCAATATATTGCTAGGTAATATATAGAATGGAAGGTGATCTTGAAGATTAAGTAGGATTTGGTAAAGAATAAAGAGACCCAAATACTTGGTCCAAAGTGCCATGAGAAGGAACTTGAAAGAGTGTGTCACTAGTCAATGAGGAAGGAGATGAATAAATAGTCTATAGGGGTGATTTAGGGGAAATTGATATAGGAGTGATTGGGGGAAGAGAAGAAGATGATACCTAGAGATCCTTAATTTGAGAAGTCATTGAATGCACTGATACTTCTCCCATAGTAGGATTTTCTTCTACATTCATCTAAAAAATTTCCCCCTCTGTGTCAGTGCCCTTACCTTTGCCTTTGCTCTTGAAAACAAAATTCACTTTTTATTTAAAGGAGGAAGTATCTTCCCTATTCTTTGTCCTTAGCTCTTCTTGCTTCCTAAAATTTTCTTCATCATATTCTTCCTCTGATCTAGTATTGAAAGTTTTTAATCTGATGCCCTTTCCTTCCAACCAAGCATTAGTTTTAGCGAGAATGAGTTGGAATCTATCTCTTATGGAAGTAGATTCCTTCACTAACCACTATATTGGAAGAAAAGGAATATATTCCACCCGAATAATCTCATACAAAGGGTCCAATGTATTTTCATCATCTTTCATTCCTTCATGAACATCATCCAGTTTCTAATTAATAATTTGATCTAGAGTGCAATGGTTGTAGTCAGGATTTCTCACATTTTTATCTATTATACACAGCCCAAATATCTTCTATTCTGTGCACATGAGTGTAGTTTCCTTTGAGCTTGTCTATAATTTTCCTATAGTCAAAGTCATCTTGGCTCTTAAACTTCTTGAGAGTAATCCATTGTAGTTTGGTTTCCATCATCTTGGCCTTTAGAGTGGTAGAAACTATGTACCAACCAATACTGATTAGAAACTTGAATCCTAGATTGTGAGCCTTTAATTGTTTCTTTTCGATACTCATCATCTATCGACACATCTCCATTAGTATCATGTTATCACTTGGGTACTTTGGCAGCATATAAGGTTGTTCACTAAACACCCCTACTCTGATTTAAGTAAAGGTTTGGAAATGCAAGAATATGCAACCAATATTATTCATCTTCTCCCATGCTACATCTACAACTCTTTTCTTCTTAAGATCTTTGTCATAAGTACAAATGTACTTGTAGAAGAAGGCATAATTGACCCTTCTATAATGCTTTGGGTTATCCATCAAGGTCAAATATGGATAATACTCATAAAAAAGAAATTGTCTTCTATCACTAATGATAGTTAGACCTGAAAATGATTTCATACTTATGGTAGCATATAATAGATATGAGGTCATGAATAAATTGAGAAAAGAAGTCACCTCAGAAATTTGGTGATAAATAACATCACTAATTTGAATTCCCCAGAAGATATTTTGTTTATTCCTCTTGATGACCAAGATGTAATGATACATCCACTATTGAAATATGTTAGACATTGGTAGCCCCTTAACTCTACTCATAAGGGTGACCAACCCCCTAATCCTTCTAGGAATTCACTATGATAAAATTTTTTTGGAAACCTATCAATTTTAAGGTGAGGAGTCCTGAGCCAAAGGGAGTTGATGTGCTTCTTAAACTTATCAAATATTTTTTCATAATGTTTTTAGGCTAATCTCATGGCCATATATAAATAATATTCCATATTGGGTAGATGAAAGATCTTGTCAAAATAATCCTCATCAATATGGATGACAAATTCACCCTCTGCATCTTTAACTGATCTAGTTTGCTTATCAAAATGGGAAACGACTATTAAGACAAACTCTAAATCCTATGCAGAATTCAAGAAAGTGGCCACCAAGTGAATCCCACTACTCAAGACAACTTGCATGTGAGGTGCATTTAGGTCCTTATTTAACCTTTTTGATAATTATATCATGTCTACATGACCAATTTCTTTATCTTTGATCTAGTCAACATTGGATTCAACTACAAACAAGGGAACTACTCCTTGGAATTTGTACTTCATGGTTATCTTAGTGGGAGAAACCTTTGTCATTAGTTGAGAAAATATGTGAGAGTGTTCAAATCCTCCATATTTATCATCATTTTCTTTTAGCAGGAAATATGCATAGGTAGAGAAAAATTATGCATATGCATGTGCCTGGAGATTATGTAGTTCAAATAAAATTCTTAGAACTGCATGGGGGGTAAATCATTTCTTGTAGTCTAGTGAAAATTCTTTGAACTACATGTGGTTGATGGATTTTGGGTGTATTACAGATAAAACACTCTAGGATACACATTGGGCAGGTCTCTTAGGTGTAGGTTGAAAAAAAATTCTCTGACATACATCCAACATCAAAAAGAATAATTAGGTTTGGGTGTAGGTCATAAAATTTTCTCTAGCCTACATTGAAACATAGTTGATTTGGTGAACTTTAGAGAAAATTCTTTGAGGTATGATGCAACAAGGTTTGGAGAATAAAGTAGCAAGGTTTGAATAAAATAACTAGTATTTTCACAAACAAAATAGGATTTGTATAGAGGGTTCCAAACTTGGAGACTCGTGATTCTAAAGTGAAATAGGTCAAAATTAGTAAATTTTTTTAAAAACCTAAAATAAGGTTATGATAATATGAAATGATGCTTTAAAAAATGATGCAATAAGGGTTGCATAATGAAATGTGGTTACAAATAAGGCAAGGAAAAACCTAGCTTCGGGCAAGATGAGAAAAGGAAAATCAAAACCATGAAGGAAAAAATAGATCATGAAGACATTTACCTAAAAATTGAAGATGATAAAGAAATCGTGAGTGGGTTGAGGATTAGCATGAAAAAAACAATCTAATATTCAAATAAGCATGAAAATGGTGGCAGGAAGGATGCAAATAGGCGTGAAAATGGTGAAGAATGAGGAGTAAAAAGAAATGGTAAAAATAATTTACATGGGTAATATTTTTATAAACAAGTGGTAATCAATGCTTCATTAATTACACCATTGTGGGACACATGAAATATTGGAAAAATTATTGTCTTGTATGTGCAGGAGTAGAGAATTTCTTCAGCCTTGCATGCATTGTGTAATTAGGAGAAAATTCTCCAAACTACACCTTGGGTGAAAAAATGCTAAGTCAAAATGAGCATTTTTTAGGGGGAGAAAACACATGAAGGCAATTTATTTGCCTTGTTTTACATGCCTAGATCTTGAGGGCTATGAAATGGATAAGTTTTGTAGTGGTTATCCCATAAATTGAGCCTACTAAATTTGAGGATAACAAACCATAACGTAAGTGAAATTTATAAAATAAAGTAACTTTTTTGAATTTTATAATTAGAACCATGTGTTTTTTAATTTTTTATCTTCTCTTAGCCCTTAAAAATAAAGAAAAAATAGGCTAAGGGTCTTTAAAAAATTCATGTAAAGAAGGGGGACATGATATAGTTATCAAATATAATGTGGCTCACACAAGTAGTCCATTTGATAAACACCAATTTTTAAACTCAGTTTCTATAAGTCCCCTTTCCTTCCAAATTTTAAACACAATTGTATAAGGTCCCATTACTTCCAATTTTTAAAATTGGTTATATAAATTCCATTAATTACCTTCCACTTTTCAAATTCAGCCCTAAAAAATCCTTTACCTTATAATTTTAAAAATTATGTCTGTAAACTCTCTGTCCTACCTTCTTATTTTTAAACTAAGTTCAATAACAAATCTTGCCTTCCAATTTTTACACTCAATGATATAAATTCCATTACCTTTCATGTTTTATTTAACTTTCTAAGTATAAATAATGTCAATTAATTTTTTTCATTTATATTAGTTTTCATTCGTTTTGATGTCACTATTTTGTGTTTTATTTTTTTATGATTTTTTATTGAAAAGCACACTTTCCTTAATATAACTAGATATAACACATTGTAAATCATAAAATCAATATGGGTGGAAAATTCATGCCTCAAAAGAACCAAACCAAGATTAAAAAAATCTCAATAAGATCAAAGTCTAAACCTAGCCACCAAATAATGAAATAACCACATATAAATTAACTCTATTGCACATCAATCAAATAAATAGAAATATAAGAGCACAAGCAACAAATAAATCATTAAGTGGAAATAATGAACATGGCATAAAAAAGAGGTAGAGGTGGCATAGGATCCTAAGGTTTCCCCTCACCCCCTATGTTGTGGGGTATTCATCAATTGAGGTGGGGACCTAACCATTAGTCTACTAGTTAATTTAAGTATCATTTTATTGTTAGAATCCTACCTAGAAGGATAAATGGGCAATGCCAACTATAGGGACTTACCCTACAAAAGGGTACTCAAATTCCCCACTTCCACCATTGTCATTATTTCCATATTATATCTTTAGGGATGAGATAGACATCAAGAGCAAGGAGATACACTCATCCATATTTGGGACCATCGGCTACAATGTCGATGATGTTGCCCTGCATGCCCACACCCTCGAGGGTTAATGGTGGAGAGGTGGATTAGGAGGCTCACTACTGACTTCACAAAGAGCATTCCCAAATGGTCTAGGAGGAGTAACATATGGTGGATCTCAAGGAGAACCTTAGCTATTTGAATTTGATTCTAGAGGGTAACATTATCAATCATAGCAATTTTTTTAGTAATAGAAAAGGTTTTTTCGTAACTTCATTATTAAAACATGTTTTATTTATATATTTATAAATTTGAAAAAAACTAGTACAAATATATACCAAAATATCTTATATATTATAGGAATCAGGGAGGATTCCCCTAGGAGATCCATCTTCCAAGTGAAATTTTTAGGCCTAATTTTTTTGAAAAGGGTAAGGATCCATCTCTAGGTAGACTAGGCATGATGGAAAAACCAAAAGAGATTCTTAATGGATTATGGGTGGTGATAAGCTAGGTAAGTGGAATTCAAAACCCCCATGTGTTCAATCTAATCCCCCATATGTAGACCTTGGTAAATAATACACTAAAAGAAGTGGTCTTTTTTAGGATCAATACAAACCACCCAAATGCTATCAAATATATGAGCATAGACATGATAGAGATATTTGAAAGACCATCCAAGATTGAGGAGTTTAGTATCAATATGTTGAAGCGATAAAATATAATAACCTAGTCTATGGGAGTAGTGACAAAATAGCATAGTTGTTGACTAGGACCAATCCTTCCACTAAAGCATAAAAGAGGAAACTTTGTTTTTGTATAAGTACTCTTTAGGTATGGAACTCTATAATTCATAAATGGATTCAAGCTCTTACTTGTCTAGATTAAAATTATACTTAACCATATTCCAAGGAAGATAATCCCAGTTAACCTTACATAAGGGGACTCCCATAATGCAAATAACTTTATTATATTGCCTTAGGATTTTGAACCAAGGGACCATGGCAAAGGGGACATTGATGAAATTCAATGTGGGAGACCACCATAAGGATTGAGAATTAATAGAAAGACCATTTTTTAACCTTTCCCCCACCCATATTAGGTGATGTTTGAATTTTTCCTAGGCCTTACATATTTTTTCATGACAAAGGTGCCACCTATCTTAACCATCATATGAGTGATGAGAACACTATGTAAACCAATCCCTTGATAGGCCATTCTACCAAGCGGGTGGTCTTGAGTGATTTAGTGCCTTAATAAGATCCTATAGGACTCAAACCCTTCCATGTTTTTGAGGATCCAATTAAAACCAAGAGAAAGCCCTTGAAGATTAATATCAATGAGCACAATCCCACACTCTTCTTCAGGTCTACAACAAATATCCCAAGGGACTCAGTGAAAATTTTAGTGCCCTTCTGAATTGATCTAGACAAAGTTTCTTAGGATATTTTATATTTTCATATAAGATTCATTAGAAATAGCCTAGAAATATGAGCAATAGACATGAGTAGTAGTGAGCACCTTAAAACAAAAATAGAATTTCCCATCTCGGGTCAATGGTTTAGTGATCTATAAGGATACTTGTTTCTCTACCCTTTGAACCACATATGACCACAACTCTATATGAGAGGATCTAAAATAAAATAGAATGACTATTAATTTAAAATAGATCCTAAGAATGATCTATTTCCATAGATATCCCTCTACACAAGAAGGGGGGCTGGTGATAACATTATATTTTTTGCCATTGTATGGAAGACCCAAAAGTAAGGTAGAAAATGTCAAGACATTTCATTGCATACTTAAAAAAATCATCATTATTTTAGAGAGAGAAAGGATTTATCAACAAAGTTCTCATTGATAATCTAGTGATCTAAGTTAGGGATAGAAATACCTTGCACCAAACACTTGTAAACATGGCTATCCATAAGATAAATAAAGCCCTAAAAACTAGAACATAGAGTGAAGGTGAAATGAGGCACCCCTATCTAATGGATATATGAAGCTCAAGGTGTTGGGATTAGAAGCATTAATAATAGTACAAGCACCTTCATCCTAAAACAAAACATTAACAGTGTGAACAAACTTGAGACTAAAATTGAGAGCCTAAACTATAGTTATAATAAAAGGTCATTCAATCTAATCATATGCTTTCTAAAATTCAAAATTGATGAAAAATGCCTTCTATTTGGATATCCTATCCCATTCCACACCTTCCCAGATAATAATAACATTATCCAATATGGATCTATGTTGAATAAAACTAGTTTGTTGACATCTAACAATTAAGTGAAGCAAATGCTTAATTTTAAGGGCTAAAGCTTTAGCTATGATTTTATACGAAACATTAAGTAAATTGATTTTACTCTAATTAATAATTAGCTTAGGGTCATCAACCTTAGGAATGAACTTTATGTTACCTTTATTAATGTGTTTCCATAAAGAGTTCGACAAAACAACTTTAGAATAGGCTTTATGAAGATCACATCCAGTCATATCCCATAGGGTTTGATAGAATGCACAAGGAAACCCATCAACTCCTAGGGAATTATTAGCATCCATATATAGGATATAATTATTTAAAGTCAATGAGGATGAGGATCCTAACACAAGAAACTCTTTTAAAGTTTGAGAGCTTATAGGGGACCACATCAAGACATTCAGAAAGATGGGCTTCAAGAGTAGGGGAGGAGGGATGTGATGTAAACACTCCATGAAAGTGATGCACAAAAGCTTGTAATATGTCATGTATTTTGGTGATTATATATGAAGAAAATCTAATATATTTTATTTTGTCTACAAATTTTATTAAATGGAGGGGTGATAAAAACTTTTTAGTCAATTTATCTCCAACTTTCAACTAATGTATCTGTGCTATAATTTATGCTCCTATGGCCTTGTAAGCCTTAACCAACTAGAGCTTTATTAGTGTAGGTTTTTATTTTTCCCTATTTTTTAATTAAAGAAATTGTATTTCTTGTGCATACATGGAGTTTTCCTACATCTGTGGGATAGGCTAGCTTATGTGGAGATGTGTGTCATAGATGTGTCATAGGTGTCATAAGAATGTCATAAGTAACTCCCTTGATGGGAGTTACTTCTCTATTCTTAGCACCTTGTCACCACCTTTCATGGAGGAGTTACAGTCTATTATTAGGGTGCCTTGGCCACCTTTTGTGGAGGAGTTATGTGCTCTCCTATATGTATTCTTCACTTTAGCTATCTCATGTTCATCAGATTTTGGTTTTCTCCATTTTGTCTTGTACAATTTATCTTCTTGTGTAATTTTTAAATTGCTTTAGCATATATGTGGTGTGCACTTGCTTCATCTCGTGTGATCATGTCTTCATTACACTCACATTATCCAAATTCTGGCAACAACTCTGATATGGTATCAAAGCCACTCTGATAATCATGTATCTAGTTATGCTATTAAGTTATTCTAAAATTCTTACTTTGCTTCCTTATTAGTTTTTTTGTTTAACTCCGTTGTATTTGAGAGACTTGGTAGAGTTTTTTGAAAAATCATGCAAATCCATACAGAAACTTGTTAAAAAAAAGTTATTTCTGAGTTAGAATTTGCTAAGACATCTTATAGATCTATTGTTGCTTTATCAAAGGAAGTGGAATTTCTTTTCTTCTGGTCACTCTACAGGAAAAAGATAGATCTCTGCAATCTGGTTCTGCTTCTTGGACGTTGGAGGGGCTGACTTTGTTGCAAGCTGTTAGGTGCCATTGTTGTGTGCAGGGAGGAGAAACACTCCATGCAGTCAGTCCAGGCACATCACTCAGCAATAGCCATACCAAGCTTCTACACAGCCATGCCAACTTTTTGTAACGCCATGCCAAGCTTATACAACTCCATGCACTCAGCGTGCAGACCCACGCACTGTCTAATAGTAGTCAAAAGTGACACCTCAGGCAGTCCTTCCAACTGACCTTTTTCTATTTTCAAGGCACCAAGCAACTGTACGGTGTCTAGCACAGGTCTGCAGTTCATCTCTTTTGTTTTTTCTGCAAGGAAAATCTAGATTGTGATTTTTTGGCGCCCCTTCCTTGTTTGGCATCCCATGTGGGCCCTTGGACACTTGGCATCCATCAAATTGTCCTTTGCTTTATTTTTCTTCAGTTGAAAATTGACTTGTAAAAAAAAAGTAGTCAATTTGACTGAATATTAAGTTTTTTAGATAGTTTGATAATTTGGGGGTTTACATTTAAAACTTATATCTTTGCTTATCAAAGACAAAGGGTGAGGCTTGGGTTGGTAGGTGGCCAATTCCTCCTCACAAAAACCTCTTTTGGATTCCTTGTTCTATTTTGAATCCAATGAGTGGTTGGAAGGCCACTTTCTCTCTCAATGGGAAAATTGAACCTTTTAGTGTTTTTTTTGTAAAAACACTAGTTTATGGGAAAATTGAACCTTTAATATCTTGTAAATAGTAGCTTAGATTTGGGTGCCATTTTTTTTAAAAAAAATTTAATTCAATTCTCCATAATTTAGGCTTGTTATTTATCAAAAATTCACTAGTTATTAAAGTGCCTAAAATTTGGGTCTTTCGGGATGCATTTTCGATTGAGTCTAACATCCTATTTGCTTAAGTCTTGCCCTGATTATGCTAAGACACATTCTCAGCTGAGCCCGATGTCTTTTGAGCATGAACTTGCATATTTGGGGGGGGGCTCAATATTTCAGGGGGGTGTGATTGTTTTTCACAACTTGCAAATCTTTGCTTTGATTCTCCTTTCTGCATAATTTCACAACTTGTAATCAACACAAATTCACCTTAATTCAGCTTAAAATGGATTCTTTTAAACTTAAACCCCTAACACCCTTTAACTATCATGAATGGAAGGTTAAAATGTTAATCATTCCTAGAAGCAAAGGGTTGTATAGGATCACCATTGGTATTGAAGTAGAACCCAACACTGAAGCTAAAAAGGTCAAGTGGTACAACCGTAGTGATGAAGCCTATAGATTACTAAGATTTTCTATGTCTCCAGACCTCCAAGACTTCCAAAGACATATGGGAAACCTTATAACTCTTATTTGGGAAGCTTGATTAGATGAGAGGTCATCAGCTCGAAAGTGAACTCATAAGTCTAAGTCCTAGAAACTTTGACACCCTACATGACTTCTTCACTAAGTTTAAGGCCCTTAGATTGCAATTGAAAGAATTCGGGATAGAGAATAAACATGATCAACTCATCCTTTCTATACTCACAAAGTTAGGTCCAAGCTATTCAGTCTTTGTCTCCACTTTTCATGCCACAAAAAGTGCCCTTGGCACTACATGGAAAATGACATCTTTGGATTCATTCATTGCTGACTTGACTAGGGAGCAAGATAAGCTAATTCAAATGGGCACAATGAAGTATACTCAACCCCAATATTTTATAGCTAGAAATGGTAAGGATAAGACTTCAACAAAGGAGAAGAAGAAAAAGAACAAGGACCACGAGAAGAAGAAAGAAAACAACAATCCTGCCAAAAACAACACTGAGTCTTCCTCCTCCAATGCTAAACCTAAGAAGGAGAAGTTTAAGTGTGCCTATTGTAAAAATATAGGGCATGATGAACATAAATAAATGAAGAAACAAATAGATCACCTAACTCATCTTTTAGAGAAGCACAACATAGTTGTTCCTGAGTCCATCAAGCAGAATTCATCTACCTAAGATTCTACCAAAGAAAAAGGCAAAGGTAAGGAGAAAGAAAAGGGCAAGGCCCTTTTAGCTACTATAGCTTCTATAACATCATGGGTCATTGATTCGGGTGCTTCTCACCACATGGGCTCTTCACTAGTTGATTTTTCATCTTTAGAGCCTTATAGCATGACTTCAATTAGTTTGGGTGATGACACATCAATTTCTGTTGGAGGGAGAGGGTTAGTTGAAATGGAAGGAGGAACATTCAATAATTTTCTAAGTGTTCCTTCTCTTTCAACCAATCTCCTATCAGTGTACCAAATCACTCACAATGGTCAGGGCATGAGAGTTGAGTTTTCACCAGATTCAGTGGCAGTGGGTAGGGTAGATCACCAAGCAAGGTTACACACCTCACATTTTGCACAAGATTCTTCTCCAACAACATTATTGACTCATTCATATCGAGTTAGGAAATTGTGGCATGAGGGGTTTGGCCACCTTAACTACCACTACCTTGAACAAATTTGCAAAAATGACATGGTCATTGGCTTGCCTCGTGTCCAATTCTCAAAAGGACTTTAAGAGGGGTGTTCACTTGGGAAGCATCCCGAAGCAAAATTTGACAAAAGGTAAAGCTTGGAGGGCTTCAAAACCTTTGGATTTAGTCCACAATGATGTATCGGGACCCCTTCCCAAACCATCTTTCACAAGGGCTAAGTACATCCTCACTTTCATTAATGATTTCTCTAGGTACACTTGGATATATTTTCTCAAACAAAAGTTTGAAGTGTTTGAAAATTTTCTAGACTTCAAGGCTCTTGTTGAGAAATAGAGTGAGAAATCCATCAAGGTTATTTGAACTGATAATGGAGGGGAGTATGTCAGCATTAGGTTTGAATAGTTTTTCACCACAGATGGGATTAATTTGTAGTGCACAATCACTTACAAGCCTTCATAGAATGGGGTTGCTAAATGCAAAAATAGGTTCTTAAAAGAGATGGGTAGCTATATGATTCACTCCAAATCCTTAGCACCATAGTACTAGGCCAAAGCCATCAATTGTGCTTGCTACATTCAAAACAAGGTTCCTCACAAAGCTTTGAAAGGGATAACACCCTTTGAAGCTTGGCATAAAATTAAACTTGATGTTCAGCACCTTAGGGTTTTCAGATTCCCATGCCATAGCCCACATTTTGAAGAAGAAATGCAAAGCTATGGAATGTCATTCCAAGCCTTGCATCTTCATAGGATATCTGAATGGTATTAAGGGGTATCACCTTCTAGATCCAGTCACTCATGAGTTGTTCATCAAGAGAAGTGTCCATTTTTAGGAGAGTCCTAGAGATTCAACACTTGACACTTCTTCTCCCTCATCGGATCTACTTCTTCATGATGATTCCTCATCAAATTCAGATCAACCATAATAGGTTCTTGAGCCAGAGACATCTTCTTCTTCTTCGAGTTTAGACAGTGAAGATAGTGATGTAGAGGCATCCACCTCTAGTCAGTCAGAGGATGAGGAGTTAGCACCTGACTCGCCCAATTTTAGGCCACTTTGGGCCAGATAGACACTTGAGAGTGTTGGCACTTGGGTAGGAGATCCCATAAATGATAGACGTACTAGGGGGGATTTTTAGAGAGATCCACATGCCTTCTTTGCTTCAGTTTTAGATCCACAAACTTTTTGAGAGGCATCTAGGGTACCTAAGTGGGATAGTGCTATGAAGAAAGAATATTCTTCCTTAATCAAAAATCACACTTGGGTCTTGACTTCACTTCATAAGGGAAGAAAGATGGTTCGATGTTGGTGGATATATGGGACCAAGTTTGTAGTAGATGGGTCGATTGATAAGTACAAGGTGTGATTGGTTGCCAAGGTTTTCTCATAGGTGGCAGGCATTGACTACTCAGAGACCTTTTCACCCATTGCAAAGATGACTTCTATTTGACTCACCTTGGCTATTGCCATAGCACATGGTTGGGATGTGCACTAGATGGATGTGAAGAGTGCCTTTCTTCAAGGAGACCTATAGGAGGAGATCTGCATGGAGCAGCCACTAGGATTTGTTTAGGATTCTTCCTTAGTATGCAAACTTAGAAAATATATCTATGGCCTCAAACATGCCCCTTGGGATTGGTATGCCAAGATGGATTCCTTCCTTCTCATAGAAGGTTTCACTAGGTGCCATTCTGATCCCAATGTCTACTTCTTACGATAGGATGATTCGCTCCTAATTTTGGTTCTATATGTTGATGACCTTTTGATCACTGGGAGTTCTTCATCAGCTATTGTAGACTCTAGGATAAATTTGACATGACAGACTTGGGTTTGTTGCACTACTTCCTTGGCATCGAGATCTCACAGTCAGATTCAGGGATTTCTCTTACACGACCTAAGTATGCTCTTGACTTATTGGCTTGGTTTCACATGGCTGATTGCAAGCCATCTCTGAATCCCTTTCTATCAGGAGTCAAGCTTGAGGCTAATTGTTCTTTACCATTGGTTGATGCCACTCGATATCGACAACTTGTTGTTAGTCTCATCTACTTGACTCACACTAGGCCCAACATATCATATACAGTGGGACTTGTCTCCAAATTCATGTAGGAACCTCATGAGTTGCATTGAAAAGTAGCTAAGATGATCTTGCATTACATATAGGGTTGACATAGATATGGTATTCATTACAGATTTGGCATAGAGGTTGACTTGGTTGGATATATAGATTTAGACTAGGATGGTGATTCACAAACTCGCAAGTCCACTTTTGGTTACAGTTTCTCTCTAGGTTTTGGTCCTATGAGTTGGTCTAGCAAGAAGCAAAATGTTATTGCTATATCATCCATAGAGGCAGAGTACAGGGGAGCTGTTAATGCAAATACTGAGGCTATTTCACTTCAAGGGATTGATTTATCCATGTTATCTCGATCACCTTTAGAACACTTTTTGAGTTTGGCATTCCTATTAGGCAGCCCACCATCATTTATTGTGACAACCAAAGTACCATTTAGATTTGTAGGAATCTAGTTCAGCACTAGTGGACCAAGCACATTGAGATTCACATGCATTTCATTTGGGAGCTTACTCATAGTCAGGTCATTGACTTGATATTTTTCCAATCTTCAAAGCAGGTTGTAGACATCTTCACCAAACCTTTCACTGAGAGCAAGTTCATTCATCTACAAGCTCTTTTTTGGGTGTGGTCCACATCTATAGCAGCATCATCTTTAGGGGGGCCCACTAGCCTCTTCTTTCTTTTATGTCTCTCTTTTGGGGGGGGGAGTTTTTTCCTATGGGTTTTCTCATTTTCTTTATCTTATGGGAGATTGCATTTATACATGGGTACCTCATCAGGCCTACTTGTCAGAACCCATTTTATATTTCCACACTTCCCACCTAAGCTACGCTTATGAGGGGGTATTAGTGTAGTTTTTTATTTTTCCCTATTTTTAAATTAGGGAAATTGTATTTCTTGTGTATACATGGAGTTTTCCTACATTTGTGAGATAGGGTAGCTTATGTGGAGATGTGTGTCATAGATGTGTCATAAGTGTCATAAGAATGTTATAAGTAACTCTCTTGATGGGAGTTACTTCTCTATTCTTAGCACCTTGTCACCACCTTTCATTGAGGAGTTACATTATATTCTTGGGGTGCCTTGGCCACCTTTTGTGGAGGAGTTACTTACGTGGTCTCCTATATGTATTCTTCACTTTAGCCATCTCATGTTAATCAGATTTTTCTTTTCTCCATTTTGTCTTGTGCAATTTATATTCTTGTGTAATTTTCAAATTGATTTAGCATTTATGTGGTGTGCACTTGCTTCATCTCATGTGATCACATCTTCATTGCACTCGCATTATCCAGATTCTGGCAACAACTCTAATAAGCTTATGTATCCACATGATAGCCTGAGTTTGAAAATGAGGGATTAAAGTCATGGATTTCAATTCATATGAAACTATGAGAAATTCATATTTTATAGAATTATGTATACACTACCTAAATATAGTTTATTATTTGTTATAAATATGGATAAATTAGGTGGTACAAGCTATTACATCATCCCACCACTCAATCCATCAAGTGTCCCTTGTGGATTTTGGAGGCATGTTACAAACTTTAATGATATTACCCATAGTAGTATCATGTTTGAGATGGATAGTATTGAGGTAAAATAAGAAATATGGGGCTTAACCTGAGGGGTAGTCCACTCAATGCAAAATCAAATAGGATGATGGTCAGACAAGAAAGTATTTGGGATCGCAGAAACAAGCTAATCATGGCTATGAAAAAATAATAAAAGATCTTATTCTACAAGCAAGGTAGGGTCAATATGTTTAATAACTTGATCTTATCCTTGATGAAAATTATCCCAAATGAACGAGGGATAGTTTAATTCTCTCATATGATGGTTTAAATAAAAAACCCCAAGTTCATTTTGCATATATAACAATTCATCCTAATCTCCATCACACCATATCATGGGGAGACACTTATTTGCCTTAAACAAACTCATTCATGTTGAATTGACCATAAAGAATCCAATATGCATCTAGAGGAGAGTCTGCCAACCATATCCAGAGTAATGTGCATTTCACAACATCATTAGAGGCAAATAAGTTGATAAGGCTAATGATGTGAATACAAAAGTAAAAAAGAGTCTAAACTAGTCGAGGGGTTGGGTCAGAGCCCCAAGAAATAATATTTTGAGATAGATTAGGTACCAAAATGGTGACCATCCCCCATGACTGGCCTCATGAAATATCACCTCACAAAGGGCCCCAGGCAAGATGGTGTGAGTAGTAAAATGAAGCAAAAAATCATAAATGTTGACTTCTTTATTGAAAAAAAAATATTTTAGAAAAATGATGATAATTGTTCCTAACCATATACATACATGTTATATTAGTGAGTCCTATAACATTTTAATAATAAACTATTATTGGTATTAATCAAGGTTCTTATCATTTCCCTAGAGGGATGCAAACCAATTGAAAGCTAAGTCAAAAATGACATAGTCTTCAATTGAAAAAGGTTGCCTTCTATTTGGCACATAGTCCTTCTCTATAAAGGGTGAGGGACCACATGAGAACCATATAATGTCTTTATAGTTGAGGGTCACAAGACCACACTATAAATTTGAATCATTCACCCCTAAAAGTGGATGTGAAGAAAGAGTTGTAAGAATGGGAGATGGGGGAAAAACAAAATGGGTGACCACTTGAGGAGAGTGGTAAATGGGAGGTGTGGGTTTGAATTGCATTGGCATAGGAAATTTACCAGTAGAGATTGAAGAACTTGCCCTTATGGGTTGATACTTAAATAGTTCGGGTTTGGCATTTACATGAACTATATTATTCTTCCTATTAGATATTGTTGTCCACCCATCAGAGTTTTGGGGTTTTGAATCAGACCAACTTTTGTCTTGAGGAATAGAAAGAGTGGGGACCATTAGATGGAATTATATAATCATATGGTCTAAAGTTTGACACTAAAAACAAGTGTTCATGTGGTTAATATAAAGCACTAGATATGTGAATCAATTATTAAATACTTGAATCTCGATGGACTTTTTGATCTATTTGACAAGATCTATTTCCACATAAACCATTCTCTAGGGATGTTTTACATCTATAATTTTTTTATTTATGTAAGATAGAGTAGCCTAATGGCTTGATAAGATAGTGAACAAAGTTACATAGAGGAAGAGGTAAGCCTATGAATTCTACTCACACTGGTATTATATGTTTCTCTTGTTCTAAGACTTAAAAGTCTCAGGTCCAATGAGAGAAAAGAAATAGAGTGTTACATATAAATTAGTGGCCATGATTAATAATATCTTTTCAATGTTATATGTTTGTTGAATGAAACTGGAAGAAACATTTAGTTGATACTTAAAAAGTCCTTATGCCATATCTTTTTCTTTGCATATCTAATTTTTAGACTTTAAGTTATGGTTCATAATGAAAACCAATTTAACCCTCCTGATTGTAAACCTTTGTTATACTCATGTGGTTGGAGTGGGTTTTTCCTCAAACTAGTTAGGTTGAAATTACAGGTCTAGGACTGTTTATTGGGTTATTCCATTTTGATTGAAGGAGGATATCACTTTTCCATTTATCTTTCATATTTATTGAATTACTTGAAGGAATTGATGTTTTATTTACCTATCTATGTTAAAATCCAAACCAAGTTAAATTTTGTTAATGGATGTTATACTTTAACTTTTTTTGAATTGATTGAGTTTATGTGGCTATTAGGGGTGTTGGTTCCCTTGAATTTAATTAGTTTATGCTCAGATAAGCCTCTTGGACTAAGCATTGGATCTTGTATAGACCTTCTAGTCTTAAGAATTGGATATAATAGACCTTGATTTACATTGTAAATCATCCTCTATAAAGATATAATGTATGCCTTAGGTATTACTTAAGCCAATTGACTCTGTTGAGTGTTGTGGGTCTATGTTGATTGCATTATTTTTTTGTCCTTATTGACAATTTTTGTACGTATTTATTAGTCGATCAGTATTATGTGTATATATCTTACCTCAACTAAGTACCTACTTGCTAAAACCTTCTATCAATTTAATGGTTTAGGTGGTAATGGCCACCATTGGTTGGGCTCATGGGGCTAGTTTTGAGAGGTGTTCACCTTGTTGTATCTGTCCTTCCCTGTTGATGCACCTAGATATCATATGGTGGCTTATACCTTACTTGTCCCTACTGACATATGCTGCTAGCATGCTGGATTGTAGTTGTTTATTAATTTTATGTAGTGGTTCCATCTTATTACCTTATGCAGTTTTGTAACATTGTTATGTTGGAAAAAGGACATTCTTAGACATGATGTTGATATTGGAGGCATTATTGATGATAGTTGCTTGGTTCTTGTATATTTAACTAACATTTATTTCTTTGGTACACATTCATATTGGACTCTATTTGCCATATGAGTGGTAGAGTATTTATCATCCATTATGTTATACTTGATCTTTATATGTTGTTTTATGTAGATGACTTAGTGATATACTTGTTGATTTTATGTACTTATGAAATTGTAAAAGGGTTACTTTTGGAAAAAATGTAACTATAGTGTCTTTAACCTTGAATTTATGTGAAAGTAATATGGTGTTGCCTAATGGTATGCTAGAAACATTTAAAGGTTTTTAATTTCATTGTGGGAGTTATGTATATATTTAAATAAATTTCGTGATCAATATTACTTGGTGACATTCTCATGGCATGGAGTGACTATTTAGAATATGGACCTATATCTTGTTTATGATAATAACATGATGATAACTAATTGTAATGAGAGATATTGTTATTTTGGAAAATGTTTAGCAATGTGTTAGACTTGGGATTAAATTAGTAACCATAGAGAAGTATACATCATATTGTTTGATTAAATGCATATTCCTTGAGGTTATTTTTATTATGGTTTTTTATAAGTGCATGGTTTCATGTTTATAACCTTGGCTGAAAATAAGTTGTTGCAAATAGATTTTGTAAATAATCCATTGGTTATTCAAGTAATGTGTCTTCATTACTATAGTATGGAAATGAATGTTTATTGATCATAATATCCTTTTAAGTGGGCTTACATCTATTACTTAATCAATGAGGTAATCTATATTAATGGTATTCTTATGTGGACTCATATTATGGATTATGGACTATACCATTAACGGTGTTGTAGTTATTGAGATTTATGCCATGTTTTCAAAAAGTTTATTATTATTTTTGTTTATAAAACAACTCTTGATTAATGTAGATATTGTTATATTTTTATTAATGATTTCATGAGAATAGATGGTCATTGGTTATAGTAGATATTGTGCTTAAAAATTATAAGCATATCTTGTCAATGAACTTATTGATATACCTTCTATTGTGATTATTAAAATGTGAATATTCTTTATGATTGGTAAATAATCTTGGTCTGAGGATGAGAATTTAGTAAGTTATGGAACCCTTAATGATTACACTTGGTTATATGATAAAAGAGTCCACCTTATCAATGAGTTACTAAATCATAATATTCCTTAATGAACACATAAGTTAATGCATAAGGCTATTTAAGTAACGAACTCTTGCATGGTTATACATATTCCAATTGAATCATGTGAATGCTTATGTTTATTCAATAACAAGTTATGATAACTAAAGAATAAGTAAACAACATTTAGGTGTAGACCCTATGGCTAGCTTATGGGATGGTATTTCTATATCATGAGGAGTAAGTGATCTCTCAATGCCAAATGTATGCTTATTCAATAAGATGCTCACAATGTGTGATGTCATCCACCCTGATCTAAGTGTATGATGTATCATATAAATTAATGAAAATAATCCTTCATTTTAGAGTTGTATCCTTTGCATGATCTTCATTCAATAAGAAACAAATATGTAATGTTCCATAAGGAACTCAGATCATGGTATAGTGATCCAATGGGGTAGCATACATATTGACCCTTTGTCTACTAGACCCCAAAGGTCTATGGTAACTCAATTTCCTTGCCATGTTGGCTTTAGCAATGGATTAGAGATCTCCACTTGCTAATCTCATGATGTGATGAGACTTTCCTAAGCAAGTTTGTGAGATGGACCCTTATGATTGGTCATTTAGACCTTCATGCTTAGTATTACACTTCTATCTTAGCTTATTTGGTTATCTAGAAATTGGCTAACCATACATTTTTGTATGTGATTAATTCCATTTTGGTTATTTATAGCCTTATCTATTTAGGACAATTTGGATGCTAGTTGTGGGTTACTAGTAATTCCTATTGAGTTTATTGAGAGCATTACACTACATTAAATTTGTGCATTTGATTATCTGTTGTGTAGTATATAAGATAATTCCAAAATATAATTTTAGGTTTATTTCATCTAGTATTAGAGCCTATACTTTAAGATTTTTGATGAGTTTTGGACATGTTAAGTGATTTCAGCTTATTGTTGAAATTTTTGTTGAGATTTTATGTGGTTATGCATACTTTTTCAAGGGATTATGTTTGTATAATGTACTTTGGGTGCTATAAATACACATAGTGTAAATGTACATATCTTTTTGGAGGATTATTTTAACATGTATTCATGTGCTTTGTGATATCTAAATTCCACCTATATGGCTATGTTGTCTTACTAAGACTGAGTTGAAACCTTGTATGATTCTATGCATATTAAACCATGGCTAGAGTTATATTCCTTGTATATATTCATATGTATTATATACTTAAGAAGGATATTATGTGACCCTTATAAAATTAGTTAGCTTCTTCAATGAATTAAGAAGTACTTGGCTATGTAAGCCCAAAGTGCTTGAAATCCTTCTGTGTGTGTGTGTGTGTGTGTGTGTGTGTGTGTGTGTGTGTGTGTGTGTGTGTGTGTGTGTGTGTGTGTGTGTGTGTGTGTGTGTGTGTGTGTGAACCATTCCCTCACCAGTTTGCATTGGGACAAGCATCACCTGTAAATTATTGATGTTTATAAGCAAGTCAATAGGAGACTAGTGATCATCACTTCACCTTTATAATTTAGGGAAGAATGTTTGATATCTATTATTGAATTTTATGGGCATGTGCATCAAAAGATGCTTTGAACATCCTAACCTCAGGATGACCAAGGGTGGGCTCAAACCTAGAGAGATGCATAGGGTGAGGATGTTTGATTACTTGGGTAAATAAGTGAGGCTTGGGATCTATGCTTATGAGGGAGCATATTGAGATATATTAAGATCTTGATCTTATTTATGTATTTAGTATCCTTTAATTTAAATAGAGAAGCATTTGGATTTGAAAATCTAAAGGGATAAAAATAAATAATTACGTGGGGATGTTTATTTCCTATTTTTCAATTATGATGTTATTTTTATCATAGATATGTTTACATCGGGATGGTTATTTGATCATGGATAGGTTATTTTCATGAGGTTATCATGTTGACCATGGATATTTTATGTCCATGTGGATGTTTATTTGATTTTGGCTGAGTTATGCATCCATGAGGATGCTTATTTAAAAACTTGTCTATGTTTTGATATGCATGGGATGTCTATTGTGATATAGATATGCCTTGCATCTATGAGGATGTTTATTATGAGTTCAATTGAACTTGTTGATTGTAAAAAAATTTAATTTCCATGATAGTGCTATCACATTCAACACATGCCTTGGCTAAGTCCACCCCTTTCCCAAAATCAATGTTGTGTCAAAGAAAGTATTACTATTTAACCTGTGACTTATTGGATTAACTTAACTAGAGTAACAGTGATATAAGTTTGTTATTAGAATCATGAAATAATACCTTAGTGGTCATTGATAGCTTGCATGGACAAGCTATCCAATAATGTGGAGGTATGATAACATGGGAAAACCAAGGGTGTGGCTTGATTTTGGAGGGTCTAGCTAGTGAGTGTGATTGACTTGATTGAACAAGTAAGAGTGTTTTGGGGATATATTATTGATATTAGTTAGCATGAGCCATCTATCCATGATGTGTAAACATTTTTAGTAATTTTTTTTTAAACTCATGGAGATAGATTTTATAGGCCTTGTTAGAACACAAATTTCTTGGAAGGAAGGTGATCATGATTTGAGATCCTTAGGATTGATTATGTGTATTATATGATGTATATTTGGTATCATTTCAATGGAATATAGACATTGGGTGACCCAATGGGGGTTATATACCCTTGTGCTTCATGCCATGTGTGTTAATTATTGTGATGTCAAAGTACCTTGGAAAATTATTAAAATACCTAAAACATGTATACGTGAATTATCTTCATGTGGCTCCTCCTTGTTTATTAAATTGT
Source organism: Torreya grandis (assembly GCA_037957365.1). Classification (NCBI taxonomy): domain Eukaryota; kingdom Viridiplantae; phylum Streptophyta; class Pinopsida; order Cupressales; family Taxaceae; genus Torreya; species Torreya grandis. The sequence goes on along the minus strand of JARHVA010007659.1, from coordinate 420,672 downwards.
TAGGTGTTAATTAACTATTACTTTTCATTGATTATGTTAAATCATGAAAAAAATTATTTTTACCATAGTACATGTATGTAGTAAACTTATGGGTTTTCACTTTTTCTTAATGATATGAAATTTGTAGTATGAGAATTTTAGATACATAGTTGTATGTTTTAAACTATAGAATGTATGAATAATGGCAAAGTTACTTGTATAAGGGATTTTCCCAGTCCTAAAAGCAACCATATTAGCCTTATTTTAATCTATAGTTTTAAATTATTATATGAATAGTTTTCATATATTTCATAGAATAAATGTAACTTCATGTTTTTAACATATTTAGTATGTGGTAATGAGGTCATAAGATACTCATGTGATGTGACATTCCATCTTGAAACTAACTCTTATTGATTGAAATTTGCCAAGGTATAATGTTGTGTTATGTGGTGTGATCCCTCATCACTAATCTAGTATTTAGTATTGATGAAAATATGAGGTTGAGCGTAGAGAAGAACTACATCCATAATGATTTTGACTGGGTATAGGATATAAAGTGGAGTCTCTCTTAGGCTAAAAATCCACTTTTCCCCTTTGCAAAAGTAGTCATGTGATTCCTTTAGACTGTGCGCCACAAGTTGCATAAGCTAGCCATGGAATTTGAGTAAATAATGGTCACTTTATGGATTTAATTCTCCTTTAGCCATCTCTTGGAGGTTTTGGTAAAATTAACCCTTGTGAATTCTATTGTTTTACCCCTTGTGGAGCACTAAATGGTCCTACAAATTTGGATATTTATGCAAATCGGCAAGGTCTTAATTATTAAATGTATGCACGTGTTGGATTGTAGGTAAAACCATGCTTTGGTTAAGGTATTATTAATTTTATACCTATTATAAATATTCTATGATGAATATTTCTATTTTCTTTTAGAAGCATAAATAGAATGTATGTTGATTTTATGGTCAAATAAAACAATATTAATCCCTGATCAAGTGATGTTTAAAATACTAGGTACCCACTTGAATTTTGGATAGAGTGATGAAAGTTAGGTGATGCCTTCAGATGGATGATTTTGAATGGTGGGATTGGTATATCTAAACCATCGTGCAAGCTCATGTGCATGTTGGAGAACATGTTGTAAGCCTTCAAGTTGTACGTGATGTATGGTATGGCTTCTCCATTATTCAGCGTGGTTGGTGTGGGATGCTAAACTAACCCCTAAATGGTTGATGATGAAGTGGAGTAACCATAATGGTATGGATTACTATCCTTATTATATGGCATTCTGTAATGAATGCTCTTAGTATTATTCTAGTAGTATAATATTTTAGTGGAATATTTCCACTCGTAATTTGGATTTTGGTTACAATCTAGTGGGATTGGATGATTATATTTGATGATCTCATGTTGTAGGTTTGTGTGTGTTAACACAAGTGGTTATGACCCTAGTAAAATTTTATATTCAAATTGTTAATCTAGTTTAGACATCACTTTTTGTCTTTTTGTACTAAGGCTATATTTCCTTGCTTGGAAATACTTACAAATGTTTGATGGGAAATTATTTTAAGGCAAGTATAAGTTGTGTTTGGAAACATTATTTTCCTATTATATTACTTTTATCACCTTCATAATTGGTTAAAATGGTTAATAAACACGATGTTGTATGGAATTGCTAGCTGTTGTATTGAGATTTTGTGTTGATTAAGGACACTTTTGGTTTGGTGAACTTTTATGACTAGTTTTGCCAAAATATTTAATGTTGTTGATGGCCTTTTAAGGCATGAGACTGGAAAATTTATAACTAAGTTGGGATTTTTGGGTGGAATATTCCAATATATAGTGTTGTTTAATTTTTTTCCCTTTCAATGTTGTGAACTACATGTGAAGATAGGAAGGAGGCTATTACTTGGCATAATGCATTAGATAATGTGGATATCTTGGTGATAGCATATTTGAATGCTAGAGAGATATGGCTGAGACATTACCACCCTTCAACATTTAGAGAGGTTGTGAAGTAGTGTTAACTAATTTAGTTGGTGATTTTTTGAGAACTTTGTGCTTGACTATTGATAGTCACCAAGATGGATCCTCTTTAAGGAGGGGAAGATGTCACGAACTAACCTTATGGCCCTTATGGATACTGGATTACAACCAACTTTAGCATGTTTTGATAGAACTTGGAATAACAACTATTGATGTTTGCTCTATTTTCAAAAGGTTATGATGCAGGATACTTGGGGTAGCTATTGCAATATGTTATGTTTCGATTCAGGCCCATATTGGATTCATTATATCTTGATATGCATATTATCTACACTAGATTAATTTTATCCTATTATATGTATATATTGCTTCAATTTGTTACATTATTATATGTTGTTGATATATCATGTTTAATAGATACATTTTGACATTACTTACTCTTTAAGTTGTTGGATATGTTCCTATGGCATACTTAGCATCATAGTTAATAAGGTCTGACCAGGTTTGGTGTTAAACTATTTACGAATATGCTTAAATTATAGTTCATGTTGATGATTCATTTTGAATTCATTATTATTATTATTATTATTATTATTTATATTGATATCATTCAGGTACTAGTGATGTCTTATTCAGTGGATTTAGGAACTAGGTCATGAGCTAGGCTCAATGGTGGGTTTAGACATCTTGGGCATAATGCAAGTGGTTGGGTAGTTGGAATGTCACTCCAATAGGTATAACATGTATTATATGATACTAAGACATCATCATTTACAATCCTATTGCATTATTATTTTTGCCTTATTGATATTTCCATTTTGTGCATGTGATTATGGTTCCTTTCTTAGAGTTATCCATGTACATGGTTTTGTATGTTGATATTTTCCCCAATGACGGTATTGATGTTGTGGATTATCTTTTATCCTAGTCAAGTTTGGGTACAAATAGACTATATTAGGTCTCTCCACCTTAGTAATCATGTTAGAAACACTTCCTTTCATGGGCTATTAATTTTCCTTGAGAATCATGTCCATTTACAATTCTTGATAATCATTATTATTTTAACAATTTTTATCATTTATTATTATTTAATGATTTTTGGTTATTATTATTGTTATTGTATTAATGTTTTTTTTTAATTTTATTATTTAATGAGTTTATTATTAATATTATTATTTTTGAGTGATTTATGGATTTTGTTTAATGTGTTATTTAATAATTTTTATTGATTAATATCTATTTGATAATTTCATTGTTTTATTATTTAGGAATTGATTTAATGATTTGGTATTCTTTTATTTATGGCTTAATGGATTTGTTATTATTGATTATTTTTAATATTCTTTTATTACCAATTCTAGGATTGACTCAAGGGATTATTATTGTTATTTTTCTATTACTTTTTTAAGCTTGAGGGAAAATCAATGCAAGAGAGATTATTCTTAGATTTTAATTTTCTTGTGGCATCTATTTAAGGAAGGGGGCTGCATTGACTAGCCAAGGGAAGGTTTTTTTTCATGTTTTGGATTTTTGTTTTGAAAAAAGGTAGGATAGGGGTTAAAACTTAGTGGGTATGGAATCTTGTGTTATGTTGGGTGGTGGTTAAGGGAGAACTAGTGAGTGAGAGGAAGAAGTTGGGCATATGAGGGAGAAGCAAAGGGTTTTAAGGGGGAGGTGTTCATTAAATTCTTATGTAAGAATGAAGTTAAATAAAGTAAACATTGTAATCCATCCTTGATCTATAGCAATGGTGGAATGCTCCATATACCCAAGTTTAGAAATAATAGTAAATATATGCTAGAGAATATGTTCTCCTCTTTTATGCATGATCTAATGATGGTTCAAACTTTGTTCTTTGCTTGGTATTTCTGATTGTGGATTTATGTATTTCATTTTATTTATTCAAATTTATTATTACCGTACAAATGATGATGGGTTGGGTCGAAACCCCAAGGGAGGCCATGTAGGGCATGGGAAAGAGAAAAGGAATTGATGGTTGTTTGGGTTCAAAACAACTAGTTGCTACTAAAATGAATGTTGCATCCTTTACCTAAATGCCATAATTATCAATGGTAGCCTACTTATTGTGATTAAATCATCTTGTCAATTTTATTATGGGATTTTGGTTTATTATTGTGTTTATCCATTAAAATGTACGAAAATTTTATAATGGCCAAAATCAATTTGAAACCCTTTATTCTTGATGGGCACTATGAGATTTCAATTGGGCCTTTGATTTTCTTTGGGATTTTAGTTATTAAAATTGAAATGAGAGAATTAAACCAGGGAGTATTGCAAGTTAAACATATGATTTGAGATTAAGTATTAATTAGAATACTTATGTTTCCCTCAATTGGTTTAATTTATATTTTAACCATTATGCTCCACTTGAGTTCATCATCATGGCTTGTTCACATTATTAATATTTTGCCAAATATCATAAGTAAAATGGATAGACATAAATCAAGCAAGACCCCCTTGTATTGGTGATTTCATTTAGCTATTTTGATAAATACCATTTCAATTATGAATAGATTTTTTGGAAACTTGATGACTTACTAATTTATGATTCTATTAATGCTCATAAAGTCTTGAATACCATCTTGAAGACATATCCTTTTCTTGCATATCTCTTTTATAGATCTCATGTTATGGTTCATAATAGAGACTGATTTACCACTCCTATTTGTAAACCTCTATTATACACCTATGGTTGAAATCGGTTTTTCCTCAAACCGGGTATGTTGAAATTATTAGTCTAGGACTGTTTATTAAGTTATTTTATTTTGATTGAAGGAGGTCACTTTTACATTTAGCTTTCAGATTTATTTAATTAATTTAAGGAATTTATGTTGTCCCTACCTATATAGGTTAAAAGGCAAACCAAGTTAAATTTTGTTAATATATGTTATAATTTTCCTTTTTCCACTTGATTGAGTTTATATGGCTATTATGGGGGTTGGTTCCCTTGAATTTAATTATTTTACTCTTAGATAACTCTTGGGCTAAGCACTGGACCCTAGTTAGACCTTTCAAAATTATGAATTAGATATAATAGACCCTAATTTATGTTGTAAATGATCCTCTAGAAAGACCTAATGTATGTCTTGGGCATTATTCAAATCAACTAACTCGGTTGAGTGTTGTGGGTATGTGTTGATTGCATTGTTCCTTTTGTCCTTATAGACATTTTTGATAAGTCTTTACTAGTGGCTCAATATTATGTGTATACCTCTTATGTCACCTAAGTACTTGGTGGATGAAACCCTTCATAATTTTGATGGTTGGGGTGATAAGGGTCACCAATGGTTGGGCTCATAGGGCTAGTTTCAAGGGGTGTTCTCTTTGTCATGTCCATCCTTATTCTTTGAAGCACCTAGATGTTATATGGTGGCTTGTCCCTTACCCATCCTTATTGATGTATGATGTTAGCATGTTGGATTTTAGTTGTTTATCCATTTTTTGTATTGGTTCCATCATATTACATTATGCAACTTTGTAACATTATTATGTTGGAAAAAGGACATTATTAGACATGATGTTGATATTGGAGGCATTCTTGATGACAATTTATTGGTTCTAGTATATTTAACTATTTGTATTTATTTATTTGATATGCATTTATATTGTAATCTATTTTCCATATGAGTGATAGTGTATTTAGCATGCATTACGTTACACTTGATCTTTATATGTTATTTTTT